>LPNX010137656.1:122433-136932 GCA_001517045.1 Pseudotsuga menziesii
TGACCTGAATTGGCTACTTGAGGAGGATAGGGTTATCAATGTTTTGACCAGATGACTGAGGACTGATGAAAGATGGCTCAGGGTCTGAAATACAGGTGTCCATACATTATGGAGCAACCTCAGCCTTACCCAATTTTGCCCTATTATCCTTTATAAGAGTGGGATCATTTATATGAATAGTTTCAAGGACCAACGATGGAACATCATCCTCAATATGAACGACTGCATGCTGATTATCCTGCCGATTAGCCATAACAACCGAAATCGTAGGGACATTGTGCATGCTTCTAGTAACCCTCCTCGAAAACACAAGATTGTCTCACTCAAACCCTCCTTTATCGCAACATACATGTGCTATATGATCTAGTTTATACATAGACTCTTTGCCATGTTTACGAGGATTATTTGGCTCAGAGAGATTTTTACAATCAACAACATTAATATTTTTTCTTTTGGTTAACCTGTCCTCTGTTTTTGCAAGAGTACTATGACATTTATCAGATGGGGGTCGGTTCAAGACTGCTTCAGAGCAACAAGGAACTATATTATCAACATCGTCATTACTGATACCAGTGTTCATGGGTAGATTGGCTTCCTCAAGCTCTTTACCCTCTAAAGCATTCTCAGGAACATTATTGACCTCAGGCTTAGTAGTAGCCTTCCGTTTCCTACGGGTTTTTGGAGAGGGGTTCGGCCAATATTGAGTCGGCCCCAAATGACATTCAGTTAAAAATTCATCCCATGATTTACCCTTCAAGGACAGTTGATGTTGTAGTATGATTTTGACTAAACCATGGTGAAATAAACTTCTATCAGGGTTATCGAAACTTTGAACTGCATGCGACATCTTTTTCAAACTTTGCCACAGATAGAATGGTAGATTAAGCCTACATCCCTATAATGCTAATAGGAGTCTTAGATGGTAGTAGTGTAGGTGAGAAAAACATCCATCGCAAGACACATACCTGACCAAAATTTCGTAGAAGGCTCGCCATTCAGGCTTCAGGAACTTGACAGAGACCCCTATCTTCAGTTTTGCATTATCCATTAATGGCAGCAACAAGGATAAACACTTCTTTTTATTAACCTTACCACCTTTGAATTAGCGTTCTCCAATTTGTGGGAGTTTTTTCGCCTCCTTGATTTTGTCTTCATTAACAATGAACTTAAAACCCCCGATCTGCACAACATCTTCTATGAAATTCAAGGCAAATAGTTTGGTCACCTTAGCGTTATGGCCTTCAAAACGCTTAAGGAACTTCCCCCACCCAACTTTTTCAAACAGCAAGGCAACCTTCTCATCTGCTTCTACGAGCTCTGAACCTAAGATTTCGAAACAATTCAACGGAGCCATAACTTCCTCAGCACTATCCTGGTTTTAAAATGGAATGAATGGCGATGTGAAGAGGGAGGGGATAGGTATCCAAGTGCATGACATGATGCAGAATATCACAATTTCACATGCTTTAGATCTAACAGATATGGGAGCTCTAAATTTGGCCATTTAGTTGAACTTAGCGATGATGAATGCTATAGCCAATGTTCTGTTATGATACATGCATGTTTAGCCATGACTAACAGTAAAAATTAACCAATTCGACATATCAGGGATCCTGTGATTGATGGATCGTAAATCCAGGCATTGATTATACACAGTGGTCATGATGAGCTCGTACATCATTACGAAATGGAATGGCTATCACCATTAAATCCTAATGATTCGAATCATCAATATATTCGCAGTTGTCAGTTAATTATGAGGTGCAAGCCACATCTCCAAGCTAACTCAACAATCCAAGTAACAGGCGTTATTAATTTGACACATTGCTCTCATAAACTCTGTCAATTAATGGTCTTTTCCAGTTTGAGCATGAAGGGTGGTATCATTCAAGGCGATATAGTATCGAAATCATATACCTTAATGTTTTGCATGACAACTAACTAATGACCTAATTTAATACTTATTCCATGTATATATTTAAAACTTCATAGATCTAGTTTTAAAACTTTCCAAAATCCTATCGATTAAAATCTTTCATCGAATTTGATAGGATAAAAACTATAATATATGAAAATTCCCATATGACACCCATTTATTTATTAACTATATATATACAAATTTTTACAAAGTCATGGTAAGATATTACATGTGAAATGTGAACACTAGGTTTAATAAGAATTTTAATTTAATAAGTCACCTTTAGTTCTAGGAGTTTAGGACTCATAATACCTCATCCATATCCAGCTTCAAATAAACTCAAAATGTATTTCATTGATTCCCATTTAGCATACTATCCCTTTAAGTTTCTTAAATCATATATAATCAGATAAATTTAACTTTAATGATAAAATTGATTATATAAAAATTTAAGAAACTGACTTATGAAACTGACAGCTGCTAATTACCAAAATGTTTTCATCAACTCTTAATATGTCATCTTACTCTTCTCCAATTGAGAGTACCTTCAGAATCAAAGATTCTGAAGGCACTCTTTTATAATTTAGATAGGTAAATTACAAAAGAGAGCTGATTTCCCTTCATCCTAATGAGAAATGAAGGGGTTGTGGTTGACTGCCAACAAATGGCGACAACCTGGGTGAACCAGTTATCTCTGCTCATACAACTTACAATGATATAACTGAAATATTAAAACTTATTAAAAATAATCAAAAATTCTTTATCTAAATAGAAACCATTATTTTATTCATATTCATAAGTACAACTCAGAAATATTCCATCTTTTGAAACAGAAATTTGATTAGGGATAAACTTAAAAATATCTTGATCGAAACAAAGTACTTCATAGTAATAATAACCTGCACCATCAACATAGAGCATAGAAATCTACTTTTCTGAAAACTTTTCAGAATCTGTTCCATAAACATAATAATTTTCTTTTTGTTTGTTTTTCTTTTCTTTAAACAATAATTCTGACTGAAGACTACTATTTGGGTATGGTATCCGAATGTGATAGTATCATTCACGAGAGCTGTCTAAAATAAGCAAGTCGGCTCGTGATGAGACCTCTTGTCTTTTAATTTTTAAATCAAAATCCATCACCCTGGTGATTGGAAATGAAAGTTATCCCAGACAACACTGATGATCATGATTAGGCCGACTCGTGATGAGACCTCCTATTCTTCAGTCAAATTTTATGTTTTTATTTCAATTTCATTTTATAAATTTCATAAAATGAGAGATCATTACCCAACATGGTGACCAAATGGTAATGTCAGTCATTAATATCACCAAAAAATGAATCAGCTGGCTCGTGATGAGACCTCTTATCTTTGGGTTTTTTAAACCAAAAGCCATTACTAGTTTCCTAATAATGTCATACTAGTGATATTTGTGATTCTGATTGGACTAGCTTATTACTAAGACCTTCCGTCTCTTATTTTAGCATTTTATCGATTGGAACAAATCCTAAATAGTTTTTAGATGGTAAATACTTTAGAATACTGATGATAGAGGTCTGTAAGAGTTTTTCAAAAGTACAAGCTTCGACGAAGACATTTAATAAGCTATCTCCACTTTTACAAGAAAACAAAAAGGTGAGGAATAATCTGAGCAACACTTACAAATAAAAACAATGATAGGTATTTTATAGATTTAAGAAACCTTGATCATCCTGAACAAATTTTTAAAAGATTTCAGTCAAATATCATAATTTTTCAGGCTCATGAGCAAATTGACTTTTGAACTTTGATGATTTATTTATTTACATTTATTTCTTCAACTGCTAACTAAAGATTACTGACTGATTATATACAAAAATTTGAGAATCTGAAATATTTGACTCAACAGAACTAAAACTAAAAATAACAGAATGATGTTTGAAAGTTATAAAAGTTTTATGAATTTCTCATCATCCTTAATTCTATGGACTATAATTCAGTTTATATACAACAATATAAATTTATTTACAAACAGTAATAAAAAATTATAACTTTATTTACAAACAACAAACAAATTATATACATTTTAAGACAGAAAATATTAACAAAAATATTTTTCAGACTGGGAATGTTTCAGACTGACCTTCAAGTGTTTGCAATCGAAAGTTACTTGGACCTATTTTCTCAGAAATAACAAAGGGACCTAACCACAGTTTCTGAAACTTAGTACGATCTCCCTTTTCTTAGTGAACTTTATCCCATTTTAAAACTAAGTCTCCCACCTGAAATTCTCGATTGGAACTAAAGGATTGGTCAAACCAAGATTTCACAATTTTTTGATGTTTTGTAAAGTGTTGTTTTGACTTTTCTCTTTCTTCCTCCAGTTTTATCAATGTATTAATTCTCTTTTCCATTGCTGGATACTCTTCATCTTGGACAGACTGAGCTAACTGTAATGAAAGTAAGAACAAATTTGGTGGTAAAATAGCTTCAGTTCCGTATACTAAGAAGAATGGTGAGTTACCTATCGCAGCCTTAGGAGTTACTCTGTCTGCCCAAAGGGCATTGACCAATTCTGTATGCCAATTACGATGGTGAACTGAAATAGTTCTTTTGAGAATTTTCAATAAGTTTTTGTTTGTTGATTCAGCTAGACCATTCCCATGGGGATGATAGTTAGCTGAATATATAATTCTTATTCCCTTCTCTAAAGAAAACTGAGTTAATGAAGCATTATCGAAGACGAGGGAATCTGGGATACCAAATCTTGTTATGATAAAGAATTTCAAAAATAATATAACCTGATTGGTATTTACAACCTTTAATGGTGCAGCTTCCGCCCAATGGGTAAAATAATAGGTTGCAGTTATTATATATTTATGTTGCATAGATGAGGGAGGATTTATTGGCCCTACTATATCAATACCCCATTGCTGAAAGGGTCTTTCAGCTGAAACAGGTTGTAAAGGAAAAGCAGGTTTTTTAACCCTTCCTACAACAAGTTGACATTCTTGGCATTTTCTGACAAAAGTATAGGAATCTTGAAACAAGGTGGGCCAATAATAACCAGCCTGAAGAATTTTGTGTGCAGTAGTCTCTCCACCAAAATGACCTCCTACGGGTCCAGAATGTAACTCTTTCAGAATTACTTCTGTTTCATCTTTATCTAGACATCGAAGGTATACTCCATCTGAATTTCTCCGAAAGAGGATATTATCAATTAATAAATACAGAGCAGACTTCAATCTGAGTGATCTTTTCTTCCTTGGTTCTAAGTAATCAGGAGTAGTCCGTGTTTCCAAAAGTATTCTTATGTCTTTATACCAGGAATCTTGAGGTGGAGGATAAAAATAAATTTCCATGGTAAGTAAAACCTCATCAATGACAGTTTCATCTTTATCATCAGGTAAATGAGCAGCTTTGGTAGCTAATTTACATAATCCTTGTCCTTTAACTGTCGTCGAGGGTTTAATTTCTAAGTCATACTCTTGAAGGGCTGTCATCCAAGGTGCCCTCTTTTCACCTAAGTCTTTCTGTACTAACAAGTTTCTGACTGAGGAATAAGGGACAATTATTTTCATTTTAGATTTCAGTAAATATGGATGGAAATGTTTAACAGCTTTAAAAATAGCAAAGGATTGCTTATCGACTTCATGGTAATTAAGTTCAGCACCTTTGAAATTTGAACTCATGAAGGAGATTGGGACTTCGTTATTCTGCTGATTTAATTGAGTTAAAACTGCTGCATATGAAATATCAGAAGCAAAAGTATACAATATGGAATATTTATTCAAATCTGGGCTTAGAAAGCTAGGACCTTCTGAAATGGATTCTAAATTTTTTTGAAATGATTCTTTTTCAGTTTGCCCCCAATTAAAAACAACATCTTTCTTAATCATTTTCTGCAAAGGGCATATGATCTCAGAAAAACTGGGAATGAATCTTCTAACAAAATTTATTTTACCGAGAAATGATTGCATTGCTTTCTTGATAGAAGGATAAGTTATCTTTGAAATGTCTTGGGTTCTTTCAGGATCAATCATGATTCCATGTTTTGAAACCACGCAAGCTAATAAGATACCTTCCGAAACAACAAATATTGTGTTTTTAGGATTTAAGGATATTCCAAATTTTCTACATCGTTCAAATACTTTTCTAAGATGATTAAGATGATCAGGTCGATGTTTAGAATATACAGTAACATCGTCCAAGTAGACAACGACTGAATGGTTAATTAAGCCTCTAAAAGCAATATCCATTGCCCATTGAAAGGTTGCTCCCGCATTGATTATCCCAAAGGGAATCTTGTGGTAGGCATATGTTCCCCATGGAGTTCTAAAAGTAGTTTTCAATTGATCATCTGGGGAAACCAATATTTGGTTGTATCCTGAGAAACCATCAAAGAGAGACAGTATCTCAGACCCAGACACCTTTTGAAGAATTTGTTCCATGGGAGGAACTGGGTAATTATCCTTTTCAGAAGACTTATTCATATTTCTAAAATCTACACATAATCTAATATCCCCATTTTTCTTCCTAACTGGAACTAATTTTGCTACCCATTGAGTATGCCTGATGGGGAAAATAATCTTGCCAGCTAACAGTTTATTTAGTTCCTTTTTAATTGTTTGTTCTAATGACAGGTGATATTTCCTTAACTTCTGTTGGAAAGTTTTTGAATCCTATTTAATTGGAATTATATGTTGCATGACTTGTGTGTTTAAGGTTTTCAGGTCATCATATGTCCAAGCAAAAACATCTTTAAATTCCTTAAACAATTTTATAAATGTTGTTTTTTCTATAGGGTTGCAATCTATTCCAAGATTTATAGTTTGGGGATTTTGTTCTGTTCCTAAATTTATGGTTCCATACCTCATTCGAGAGCTGTTAGTTTTACAATTAGGAATAAACCTAAACTTATCCTGCAAATCAAATAAATTTTCTAATCTTAGTACTGAATTAGGGACTGGTTTTACCTGTTCAAAAGCTTTTTCAACTGAACAAAGCTCATTTATTACCGAAAAATCCCGCAGATTTTCGTCATGAGTGACTTCGTCTATTGCTGAATCTTTAAAGGTATCCTCGTTCATCAAGAAATTTAGTACCTGCACATCATTGTCAAATACACACCAGTTAAATATATTATCAGGTATGGAAGGCCTAAAAATCAATTCAACAGAAAAGAAATATGGTGTAAGATTTTCTGAAGGAATTAACTTCGATGCTACATTTGCCAACAAATCTGCTTCTTGATTTTGACTTCTAGGAACAGAATTTATGTTAAATGCATCAAAATGTGAGATAAGGTTCCATACCTCTCTTTGATAACTCTGTAAATGTTCAGATAAATAGTGAATGGAGTTACAAACCCGTCTGACAATGATCTCGGAATCGTTGTATACGATTAACTCTTCGATGCCCAAATCAATTGCTTTTTTCAAACCTTGAATTAAAGCTTCATATTCCACCATATTATTTGTACAATTAAATTCCATCCTACAAGCTATACATGTTTTATTTCTTTGAGGGTCCACCAGCAGGCAACCAGCTACTGCTCCTTCTTTAGATTTCGCACCATCAAAATATAAAGTCCAGATAGAACTATGCACAACCACTTTACTTTCTATGATATTCACAATATTCAGTAGATTATCTACATCATTAATAGTTTCCTTGAATGAAGAGCTAGGAGAAACAGATGTCACATTACTAATTTCAGATTGCTGTTTGTTTTCAGACACAGCGGAATTTTCAGCTTTAAAATTACCAAATCCCAATTCATACATATAATTCCCCATAATACAATCTGAAAATAAAACAGGTTGGCTAGTCTCATGCAGTTCTGTGACAGTATGTTTCATATATATTTCTCTATTTATCTTTATCTGATTCAACTTTTCGTTCTTAGGTAACCATAATGTTGACTAGTCTGTGGCAAAGAATCCATTTAGTTGTTGAGACCAATCCCTACTTAAAAATAGCCCATATGCATCTAGAATATCTGCAACAACAATATCTATAATTTGATAAATTGAAGGGTTACAAGCAATCCTGACTAAGACATCTTTAATTTCCCCTACAACCTTTACATTTTTCCTATCTAATTGAGTTATTTGAGAATTAGATGGAACATATTCCCCATTCAATCTCTTGCATACTGATAAAGGAATCACATTGGAGGATGCTCCGGAATCTACCATGCAATTATGAACATTCCTATTGAAAATTTCATAGGTAAGTAAGAATGGAGGCATGGTTGATTTAGAATTCTTACCTATAAGCGAACCTTTGTCAGCTGTTACTTTTCCTTTTTCAGTTGCTGTTGAATCATTATTAGAACTATTTGCAGCAACATTTTGTTTTGCATTAGGAATAATAGAACTCATGGCTGGATTTATAACATGACCATTAGGCATAGGGTAGATTTGAAGAATATCATACATACTGATGTTTGCACGAGTCTTCTTTAAATCTTCAATTATGTCATATTGTAAATCTAATTTTGGAGCATTTTAAATAGTTTGGGTACCTTTGGTTGATTGGATTTGTTTTCCAGATTGAGTCTGTTTGTTAGGTTGTGAATTATTGTTGTCATTATTTGTAGTAGAACTTGATGAAGCTCTAGGGGTATTTGCAAATGTTCTACTACGAGTATTGTAGGCATGTTGTCCTGTAGGTGGACTTTTACTCTCATGTTCTTTCACAAGACTGTCCCAAAAATGACCATTAACTTGTTGAGGTTCCTTTGATTCTTCATCGTTTCTGATTCCTCTTCTTCTTCATTTCAAATTATTTCTTGACTAGAGGGAGTTTCAAACAAAGATAAAACAACTCAAATTGTATTAAAAATCTCTTCATTTGCTGCTATGTCAGGTGGTGTATTTTTATTATTTGTATTCGGGTTTTTTCTAAACTAGTTTCTGAAATATCCCGTAGAAGGAGAAGCTTCAGAATTGGTTTTCTTTAACCCTACAACTTCATTAGTTAATGTTCAAATAACGTTTTGTAGCTTTTCTATATCGAATACTTTGTCTTTATCTGAATTGAGTTTTTCGGTCTTCCTACGAGGAAAAGAATCAGATTTCCCACTTCTATCTGGTTCATAAGACATAGAATCCTTCTCGACTTTAATGGCTTCCTCAAACATTTCTACTAATTTTTTTTTTCCAACTCTCTTAACGAACATCCCATAATATTTTGGTAAAGCTTATGTATAATTTTCAATAATTATATCCTCAGGAGGTTGAGAAGCAATTGGAATTTTGTTTTTTAATGTCAGAAACCTTTGATTCTTTCTTTAGGCTCCATTTTAATCCTAGATAGCTCTAGGGATAAAAGAGAGGGTTTTTTATCTTCCCCAAATTTATCTAGAAAGGCTTTATTAAATTCCCCCCAGTTTGTGATTGATCCTTGTACTAACAAAAAATACCAGGTAGAAGCTCTTCCTTTGAAATTTAGAGGAAACAATCGACAAACTACATCTTCATGCTGAACGTTCAAGGTTTGAACAGCCAACATGAATTTGTCAACATGCACTTCTGCAGGTTCTTTGTCATCTGGGTTAAAATTAGGGAGGATTTTATTTGAGTGTTTAGGCAAAGGATGCTATATACCAGGGACTGCTACAGCAGCTGTTCTTAGCCAAGGGAGTTGTGGGTTTGGTGGATTAGGTGGAGGGTTGCCTCCTCCGCCTATAGGTACATTTCTTGCCATTGGACTTCTTTCAGAACTTGAAGAACTTCCTGAGTCGGATGGTCTTGGAATATCAAGTGGTGATTCAGGAGGAGAAGGCGACTGATCAAAACCGCCTCCTGCAATTAGTCTTCTAATAGTATTTGTTTGAGTAGTTTGCCTTTGATGTCTTTCAACCTGATGGTGGGGAGTACTATCCACTACTTCCAAGTCTTGTGTAACTATGGTAAATTGTGGATTATGTCGCTGCTGTCTAGGTAGACCATAATCTATTGGAGATATACCAAGCTGATTAGCGTATGCTCGTGTAACAATATGTCTTGATTCTTCTAAAGTTTGAGAGCTTTGTGCAGGAGTAAAAGGAGAGGTGACAGGATCACGCTCAAGAATGTTCCTAATAGTTTCTAAAAATGGTGATCTACTAACTTCCGGAAGTTGTTGGCTAGTTGGAAATGTTTCATTAGTTTCACTTGCCATTACTCATTAACAGGCCCTCCTTCTAGCGCCATTTGTTGGCCGGTTTTTCTAACCTAGGCCAACAAGGAGATTATTCCCACACAATCATCTTAAAGTAGCGTCCGGTGTGTTTGGAATAGCAAAACCTCGTAGGTTATGGTCCTGCTACCAGCTGATTTTTCTCTTAAGGAGAAATTAAAATTCAGCAAAATATATCCTATCTTAATGCTATTTCTACCTAAATGAATCCTATAATTAGTTTCAACTATCTAAACTGTCTTATAATTGCTTTCTTAAGGAAAGACTCCAGTTTTGAAGCCTTTTTCTAAATATAAAGACTGTTAAAATTATGCTAAAAAAATTACATAAATTGATTTATGATCTGTAGGACCTCAACCTTAGTGCATTAAAAGTTTGTTGTAAAAGAATGAGTTCAACAGGTTAATTAAAGGAACAACATTAACAGAAATTAAATGCTCAGAACAGGAATGAAAACCACAACACTGATAAACAGATACAAGGAAGAAAACACAGAAACAGAGTCACAAACAGAAGTTGATAACGGATTTCACCCCCTCCACTGGGCTACGTCTCCGAGTCCCTCTCCAATAGGTACCAATCCAATTAATGGCTTTAAATGGTACAAAATGGTTATGGCATCAACTTTAGCAACTGTAAAATAGAATGTTGGATAGAAAGTATTCAAGACTCCTCTCTATGGAATTACAATCTGGACTTCAAAAGATAAAGACCCAAAAAAATGTAACAGAGAATACAGTCGACTCTAATACAAACAGAAATCTCCTCAGTACAACAAAACTCTCCAAGCTTCTATAACAGAGAAAACAATGTACCCCACTCTCGATGAACTATGTTCCTTTATTTCTCATCTTTGCCGTTACAATGAGCAAAGAAAGCGTTCAAGAAGTGCGACTGTTTACCTCCTTCTTCCAAATGCCTAGACTATTCATCTCCCTGTCGATGTTATCATCATACGGCATCAAGATTCTGCAAAACCATTTTGAAAAGTCCCCGCGTGAATGCATTGAGGAAGCTGAGTCAGAATGTTTTGTTATACGGGCTTCCGCAGTGGCAGAAGAGGATCGACAACGGGCTCCGATATTGAACTCAGTCTCAATCGACTATCGGCTGGTTTTCGAGTCAGAACGCATGTTACTTTGGTCTCTGTAGTTGCGGACGGTCAGACGGTAAAGTCTCCCGATTCGATTTTTCAAACCGTAAGTCTTGGGCTTCCGCCGTTGTGGCTGCTGAAAGCATTGTTCTTCTGATCAAGCTTGTGGCCGTCGTTGCAGACTACTTATCACTCTGACTTTCGATCCATTTGAACGTTCGCTAAGCTTCCACCGTTGCGGAAGGGGAAAGGCTTATGAGCCCCGACATTGCAGAAGGGAAAAGCTTGGAAGCTTCCACCGTTGCAGAAGGGAAATGCTTCCGACCTCCGACGTGTTAAAATTTGCTTCTCGGTTATCCCACCGATAAGTTAGCAGTTTGGCCGCCCGCCGTTGCAGAAAGAGATGCTCTCAGGAAGAAGATCTCTTTCGACCTCTGTGTGGCTTCCTTGAAGTTTCTTGCATTCGTGGCTTCTATGAACCATGTACCATATTGGATATTTATAGAGGAATAATCCACTGGATCAATCCTCCCCATTGGAGAGATTTTGGACCACCAAAAGCTTGAATTATTCTACAAGTAGGTGAGGGTACCACTTCCTCACCATTGCAATCTCCATACACCCTGCCTTGCTTAGAATCTGCATATTAGTCTCCTTGTCCATGACCAAAGAAGGTTCATACCATTTGAAATTCTTTGCATATACAACTGGAGATAAGCTCAAACATAAAGAATGTTTACACTTCTTTTCGTAGGTCTCAAAACGATCATAAACAGAATTGAGCTTTTTACCTTTCCATCTTCCCTTGGTGATCTGCAACCAAACTTTCTTTTCAACTTCAAAAGGATGATGATTTTCATGTCTGGCTTTGCAAATTGCCTGGCTCATCTCCGACTGTTCTTGCACTATTTGCTGCACTACTTTCTTTGCATCATGATGTCCAACATCTTCTGTGCCGAAAGAAAATTCTACATGTGACTTCAACAGATAACAAAAACAAGTCTCGAAAGGAGATTTAATGCATTGCATGTGCTGCAAATAATCATGAACAATCTTTTGCATAATCATCCAATTCATGCCAAGATTTGGAAGAGGCATGCTTTGCTGCAACTGCACTTCATGATGTACATCTCTATTAAGTGATAATATTTTAGGTCCCTGTAACAAAGCACCATACTTGGGAACACATTTAATTAATTTAATACAATGTTCCACCAATGACTCACCGTTAACAGCCATTAATGCAAACTTCCTACTAGCATTCACTATCATTTTAATTTGACTTGTAGTGACTAATGCTAGATTTGTTTTCATACAATGTGCACGAACAATATATTCCACACTGCCTTTAAAGAAATGATATTTGTTCTGCTCTCTATAAAAGACTACTTTCCGGTCATACAAATATGGACTCCCAAGTACAATTCCACAAATGTCAAGGGGTACTACATCTAGTTCTACCTCATCCATAAACTTTTTAGTGATTGCAAATTTCAAAACACATTTCTTTGTAACTTGCAATTGTGTATCATTAGTAACCCAACCTAGATGATAGGCCTTTTCATGAGGCACAGTAACTAAATGCAATTTCTTAACCACTTCTTCTGATATCAAATTCACTTGAGAACCACTATCAAACAATGTATCAACCTTTGTATGATTTGTAATGACACGAACATGAAACAGTTCACTTCTTCTTTTATCACCATGCATAGAAGTAGATAGCATATTTGTACTTATACTTGCACATGAATTAGAACTTGAACTTGCATCAATAGAAAGAGATATACCTTCATCTTTACATCGGATACCTATTGCTGTGATCTTAGTCTCATCACTTGAATCAGATCCCAAGTCTTGAATTATTGCTGCAGTAGCTGCTTGATTATCCTTATCTTTGTTTTTATTTCTTCTCATCCACTTTGGCTTTAATTCTGGATGAAGTTTCTAGCACTTTGAAACATCGTGCCCTTTCTGACAATGTGAGCATGTGGGTCTCTCACCCTCTTTCGTGATGGTAGCTATTTCCTTTCCCTTATCTTTGCTTTTATCTTTGTTGTCAAATTCAGATGACTTCTTCATAAATGAATCATCATCATGCTTACCCCTAGCTTCTAAATGTGTATCTTGAACACATACATCATCCAAATTACTGGGATTAAACATCAACAAAGTATGCTTCAAATAAGAATGCATGCCACCAATATATTTAAGAAGAGTTTCCTGTGTATCTAATGAAACATTCAATGCAATAGCCCTCTTTCTGAATTCATGAGTATAATATTGAATGCTTTGTCCTTTATCTTTTCTAAACATTTTCCAGTTCATGGTTAATTGTTGCATGTGACCTAAAGGATAAAATTGCTTCCTCAATACTTCAATGAATTCATTCCAAACTGAAATAATTTTATCATTCTTTCAGAGATCTTGCTGAATCTTGACCTCCCACCAAGTAAGAGCCATTCCACTCATTCTCAAAGTGGCCAATTGTATTCTGGAAGGGTCATCATTAATGCCCTGCACACTACAATATACTTCAAGCTGCTTGATCCAATTGTCTAATTTTTCAGCATCTACAACTCCATCATAAATAGGTAACTCAAATTTTACATCCAATTTGAAATAAGGAATATTAGGACTTGCATTATGAGAAGTATGAGAAGAATAAAAAGTCTATTTAGTATTGTAGAAATTCAGGCCAGTAGTAGATTAATTTTACGCACAACAATTATCAATTGATCATGCAAAATTGCTAACAATGGAGACTGAATATGGAGCTGTAACACAAAATTATATTAACTGAGTGTACAATAGCCAACCCTATAATATCATAGGCTGCTGAATAAATAGAATACATGAAGAAATCGAATGCATGAGGAAGCATCCAAATCTAGCATAAAGCAGGCTTACCAAAAATAAGCAAATCCCCCATAGGTGTAAAAGCTGGATCCCAAATCTGTCATGGAGCTCACGAATTGGAAAAAAGGCATAGGCAAGCTAAAGAGTGGTGGAATGGCAGCTCATACATGCTTTTGCATGGAGAAAAGAGAGGAGGATGTGTAGGACAAAAAACAAGTTCACCTCACCTAGTCTTGCTTTCCCATGTGCCTTGAAACACTGAAAAAGCAGGCAATAAAGCAGAAAAAGCAGATAGGTGCCTAGGAGGCAAGGACTAAATTAGATTTGATTCCTAAGGCTTTCCCAAGTGCTACATGAGTCATATATGGCAATTTTGACCTCTATGGATAGGAAATTAGCAACTTGCACAAGGTGGGACACATGAACTAGGAAAATAAGACAAAAATAAATGAATTAATGTC
>LPNX010137656.1:147235-190632 GCA_001517045.1 Pseudotsuga menziesii
CCTATTGTAATCTCACAAATCACATAGGGTTACCAATAATACACATTAATAAAGATATACATAATAGAGACAAGAGACAAGAAAAAGTAAGTAGAATAACAAATTATATTATAGTAAAACTGTCCATAAAACACAGAGAACTGAACTGAGTTCTCATATGGCTCAACAGCCTAATATATATGATTTACAAACAGTTACAAATAAATACCTTTCCATTCACTCAACAGACGTGACCTTAGGTGGTCGACCTAATCTCTCATTGGTCGGTTGACCGATTTAGTCGGCTAATTGACTAAGTCGGCTATCGTTCAAGTCGGCACACTGACTTGCTCCTCCAACATCTTGCCCATGAACAAAATGTTTCTTCATTCCAAATAAACACGGAGGTACCAAAATATCTTTGTCTGTCTAAGTAGTTATTCTTGTGCTTGATCTTCATGGGTTGTGAAGTCTGATGGTTGGTATTTTCTGTACGCAAACTTTGACAATTGCTTCAGGTGTCACTGCCAGCTGATGATGAAAATCCGTCCAACTCTGCAATATTTTCGGTATGTCGATGGTTAGTGTAGTCAGACTTGATAGGATCGACATTTTCTCTTGAATGGAAATTTCAGCTATTCTTTCCATGTCGGGACCCATAAACTGGTCCTTTTCCTCTGCTGTCTCCAGCAGACATTTCATCTGCAAGCAGATGATGTCTACTTTTTCTAAGTTTGGAATGGCTTGTTGCACCCACTAATGTGCTTCTCTCTTGAGCTTCTATAGTTTGGTTGTTTCAAGCACTATTTTTTCTTCAATTCTGCATCTGAGTGCTTCATCAGTTCTTTCCATCTTCTCTAGTGCTTGGATCTCTTGTCGGGTCTGCCTGGTTCACTGATAGACTTTCCTGTAGTAAGCAGGCTAGTCTTAGAGTACTTCTTCTATAATGATAGACTCCTCCATGTAATATTGCAACACCTTGTATGCTTCTGCAAAGGCTGTGTGCTGCTCCATCAATAGTCAAACGGTTTCTTATTTCTGCTCTTCTTTTGTGTCTTATATTTGTGCCTGCAGCGTCGACACCATGCTATCAAACAGTCGATAAGCTCTTTCGAGTGGTTTTTCAGTGTCAACCTCTGTTGGTCCTGGTATCACCATTTGTACAAGGCTTCTGCATTTGTTGAGAAACTCAAATTGTTCTTTTTCATTGTTGTCGAGCTCCTTACGTCTCTACTGGCTCCTTATCTTTGCTTCAATTGCCAGTGTTTCGAGGAGTTGTCCTAGCTCCCCATACCTTAACTTGGTTGCATCGATCATAGTGGTTGACCCAACTTGACTGATGTGGACCATTGTTGTATATCCATGATGGTCCTTATTATTTTTCTCCTTCTTCTTCTTGTGATTCTATGTTTCTGCTTGTTTTGGCACCTCTATACCTGTAAGAGTCAGGTATAGATTGTTTGTTTGATGGGCAGCAGTGGTTGATGGTATTTCTCTTTGAGTTGGTTGGATGACTGCTGCATTTGGTTGTGCCTCTAGTTGGTTGGATATAGGGGGTCTGAAAGTGGATGTGGTTGGTGCAGCTGGTTGAATTAGAGGTTCTGAGTCGGGGGCTAGTGGTGATGGTGTTGGTGAATGGTCAGGTGTGATTGGATTGGTGGAAGTGTGGTTGGGTGATGGATTCTGGATCTGAGTGGGTGAGTCTATGTCGGAGAATAGTTGGTCGATTTCTCAACTTATGTCCTCCATATTTTCTCCTTCCTCATCGCCAATTGGTTTAGAAGCTGGTAGGTGGGGTTTGGGTTCAGTCAGAATGATAGATGTGGTCTGACTTGCGACAACTTCAGCTTCTTTGTCGAGGTTCCTTTAGAACGTTGAGCTTATTATTGCCATAGTCTTTGGCCTCTAGAGTACTTGGCCAGGTTGGGAAATGGGTAGTTAGGATCTATCGACATCGAACAAAGGTGATTTTGTAGAGAGCTTCTGCACCGTGGTGAATAGCTTAGGTAGTTTTTCAATGTATGCCTGGAGGTCTTTGTCACGGTCAAACTTTTCCTTCATAGCCTCTGACATAGCATTCTTGCATAAGTCGAGTGGGCTTACTAAAAGCTATTCTAGTATTAGTTCTTATACTATTTTTTTTGAAGATAGAGGTAGGGGTGTAGACATGAGATCCACAACATTTTCAGCAGTCGAAGTGTGTGTGCTCTTCGGCTTCTTTGGTCGACCTAGATGTGCCCTTGCCTCGACAAATTTCTGAAATTGGGTTTCCATTGGAACTTTGTTTACTGTGGCATATTCTATTAAATCGAGGGCCATAGCTATCAGTTCCTCCTCATCTTCTGAAGATTATGTAATGATAATCTTGTGCTTACCTTTCCCTTGTTGTTGTTACTGTGTTTTCTTCCTTTTTCTTAAGGCTTCTATCTCCTTCGACAATTTGGTTATATTTTCTTTGGTGGCAGCATGCCCTGGATTTTCAGTTTGTATCTCTCCCCTTGGCTCTTGAGTTGGGATGAGATTTTCTTTAGTCAGATTGGTTACCTGTTGTTCTGCATGTGTCTCTTCTCTTTGTGTTGTCGGAGGTTTGACTATGATTTGCAACCGACTAGGGCCTTCGACCGGTGTCTCCTCCGACACAAAGGTACTGATGTATAGGCTAAGGTCATAACCCTCCTCCTTCTCCTGGTCTATCAGTGGTTCCTCTATCAAGAAGTCTGTTTCCTTTTCCTTTGCTAGTATTGGTACTTTTGTTCCTACCTATCGAGATACCTCCCTAAATATATCTTCAACTACAAGATAGTAGTCGAGGGTTTTTGCATTTGTTTTGGCACCCTACATGTACCACACCGTAGTATGGTTTCGTTCTAGCTGAATGTGGGCCTTTTTAGGTAGACTTCTTTAGATGTTTTGAGGTACCCTCCATCTGGTTGTGTGGACTTTTAGCTGCTAGAGCTAGTTTTCCAGCAACACTTTCCCATTTGCAAGTTCCTTCATTGTTCCACTCTGGGTGAATGGTTTGAACCTCCACATATGAAATCTTGTCGGCTCTTGAAATTTCTTGTCGCTGATAGGGCACAAAGAGTACATTACTATCCATAAGATAAGGGATGGGAAGTTGATAATTCCTTCCGTCTCCTGGCATTTTTCACAAATGTTTTTGATCATATCGACGACATACTCATCCCATCTATATACCTTTACGTTGGTTGCAATGGTGTCTACTGCCTCCAACATATCCAGTTTGAGGTCGCTTCCATGACCTACCATTGTTAGTGTCATGGCTATTATCTTGGCCACAATCTATGGTGTTCGAGCTATTATGTGGCTAATCATCGACCCTTTTGAGTTTTTTCTTGATACTGACCCTGTTAGTTCTTCGACCAATCCTTATTTTATACCAACTGGTACTAGGTCTCCTTTGTTTGATAGACTTGTCAGTTTGTAAATAAATTCCCTACAAATGTCGACTGGTTGAGCGAAATAAAATCAACCATTGTGGTACCATCTTATGATAAACTTTACTGTTGTTTCTTTTGTGCCATCGAAACTGGCCATGAGAGGCACGTTGACATAATTTACAATGAAACTGTGTTGTATTTTATCTATAGCTAGAGTAGGTTTCTTGTCGACGTATGCCCATTCTTTTATCTCGGCCCATAGTTTTACCCATGAACCCTCCTACACCTTAGCATTATTGATGTTCTTCAGTCTTCTTACTAATGGTGTCTCTATAGTTTGTAGTTCCTTGGTTTTGGCTGAGGCTCTGGTCTATTTTGGTGCCATCTTGTTCGTCTAAGAGTTGATTTTACTACGGTGCTCTTGGTTTTCAGTTGTATGGTTTCTCTGATGCTCTCTCTGTTTGAATTGCGGTGAATAATCCTTTGTTGGTTTAGTATTTATAGTGGATGTGTTGGATGTTTTTGTCGATGAGTGTATTAATGGTGGACGTGATGGTCTAGCGAGAACACTTGAGTGTGCATTAATGGTGCTTGGGTTTTGGCGCTCGAAGTCATGAATGCGTGATGGGACTGTCAAGGTCATCTGTCAATGTCGATTATGAAAATGGTCGACGGTGTTATATCGATGGGTATGATGTCGGTGGTCGAAGTGGTGATTTCCTATCATTGTTTTGTGCGTGTATCTATAATATTTTTCTTTTTGGATTTTTTTAGATCTTTTTAGATTTTGTTTAACTGTTATGGTCATTATTTTTTTTTAGATGAATTTGTTTTAGTTTCTATGGCGTTTTAGTCGGACCCCATTAACGAGTTTCCGAAATACTCTGCCTTGTAACGTCCTTAGTCAGACTGATCCATTGGTATGTATATCTTTGACAATATAGGGTCCTATGCATTATGTATATAGATTTTTAGGTTTTCCTTTCACCCAACTATTGTATAATAAGGCAAGGTCTCCTACCGACAGATTTTTGTTTTTGATGTTTCTATCGTGCCATGCCTTTTGTTGTTGTTTCTAGATTTCTTGATGTTGGATTGCGATTAATCGATGTTCTTCAAGTTTAATTAGTTGCAATATTCGGTCCTTTCTTCCTTGTTTGATATCAACATGTAAAATTTCTATGATAATAGGTGTCTGTTGTCAAAAGTGTAGAGGAACTATTGCTTCCCGTCCATAAACTAGTCAGAACGGTGTTTGGTCGGTTGAACACTTGTATGTCATTCTGTATGCCCATAGTACTGCAGGTATATTTTCATCCTAGTCGTCTTTATCATCATTACATTTTTTGTTAATCCTTTTGTTAATGTTTTATTAAAGGCTTCAATTGCTCCATTCGACTAAGGATGGTATGTTGTACTCCAACGATGGTTGATTTCGAACTAGTCTGTTAGAGTTTTAATAGTTTTATTTATGAAGTGTGTTCCCTGGTCACTGATTAGGGTTAATGGACATCCAAATCTGGTAATGATATTCTCATAGATAAACTTAGCAGCTATCTCGCTGGAACATGTGTCGACTAGTTCTGCCTCTACCCATATGGTTACGTATTCGACTGCAGTTATTATGTACCTTACACCTGTTCTTTTTGTTGGTATAGGAAATGGTCCTATGAAGTCAATACCCCAAATTTTGAATGTCAAACTTGGGTTTATTGATATCAGGGGAATTTCTGTACTAGGAAGGGGTCGACCCAACTATTGACATCTATAACATTGGATTACAAAATTTTTGCAATCTTTGTGGAGTGTAGGCCACCACAACCTTGATTGTTGAATTTTATTTGCAGTTGTGTCTGCTTGGAAGTGTCCTCCAGCAGGTCCATAATGTGCTTCATGCATGATATTATTTCTTTAGTGCTCCAGTATGCACCTTCTGAAAATGTCGTCTAACCCCATTTTATATAGGAATCCATTTATGAGACTATATGGTGTAGCTTTCATGGCTAATATTTGTTTCTTCTTCGTACTAATGACTTATGGTGCTTGTCCATCTTCTAAAAACTGATCTATTTATTCTAACTCTGTCAGGACTGCTTCTATTCAAAATAAATGTGCATCCGGTAAGTCATCTTTGACTCCTGTCGGCTCCTCTGCTGTGTTGATTCGGGATAAGTGGTCAGGATCGACATTTAGCTTACCCGGTCTGACAACGACTTCGAATTCAAATTCTTGGAATAGAATTAGCCATCAACAAATTCTTCCATGGTGTAGAGGCTTATTTATGAGGTATTTTAGTGCTTGATGGTCAATGTAAAAGATAAATGAATTAGATAGTAGATAATGTTGATATTTTTGTAGTGCAAAGACCATTCATAATACTTCTCTTTCGGTTGTTGAATAGTTTCTTTCATCTTTTTTTAGTTTCCTGATACTATAAACTATAGGATAGTCAATTCCATCATCTCCTAGCTGAGTTAGGATTGCTCCTATTTCTAGGCCTAATGCGTCGATGTGAACATGGAATTTGATTGAGCAGTTTGGAAACCTTAGGATAGGTGCTTCAACTAGCTTTATTTTTAGTTTTTTGAATGATATGTCGCACTTCTCTATCCAATTAAATTCCTGATCATCTCTTAGCAATTCTTCCAATGGGTATCTCTTATCACTCTGACTTCCAATCCGTTGGAACATTCGCTAAGCTTCCACCGTTGCGGAAGGGGAAAGTATTTCGAGCCCCGACGTTGCGGAAGGGAAAAGCTTGGAAAATTCTACCATTGCGGAAGGGAAATGCTTCCGACCTCCAACGCATTAAAATTTGCTTCCCGGTTATCTCACGAATAATTTAGCAATTTGGTCGCCTGCCGTTGCGGAAAGAGATGCTCTCTGGAAGAAGATCTCTTCCAACCTCTGCGCGGCTTCCTTGAATTTTCCTTCACGCACGGCTTCTATGAACCATGTGCCATATTGGATCTTTACAGAGGAATAATCCACCAGATCAATTTAATAGTTGTTAACTGAAATATACTAAAAACTTAATCTGAACTATCTTAACTATCCTATCTATCCGATCTCAGCTGAGAGCGTTTTAAATACTAAATTAATTATTAATTAATAAAAGATGAACAGAAAGATAAATCGTATGCTCTAAGTAAAAATATTTAAGTCATACACATTAAACTATTCTGTTATAACATCACTTATCAGAGAAACTGAAAATAAATAATTACTTCAATTTTCTAAAGTGTATAATTAATTAATAACTAATAACCAACATAGATACTTGAATGAGAGATAATGTCCAGTATGAAACCACTGCAAAAATACAACTGATATCTAACAGACATAAATGTATATCCTTATATCCTGAATTTATAGTAAAAATACTAATAAATTTAGTCCCAATGATATATTAATTCAAATATAATATTGGGCTGACAAAGTGAAAAATTATAATTAAACACAAGTATAACAAAGCATACTGTATTAATATTAACATAGAAGATAATATACTGAAATATAGAGTATATCCAAAACAATACCAGTCATTATATAAACCTGGATATTTCTAGTTGCATCCCATATCCAAAGATCCAACTTCAGTAATAAAATAAAACTAGTAACAAAATATATCTCAAGTATGTCTCTCTTAAGTCACTCCATCCTGTCCCTTCAAAAAAAAAATTCCTAACTTATATAATACTATCAGTTTTCTGATTTCAGTTTTCCCATCAATACTAGATACAATATTATAGGGTTCCTATAACTATCAAAGAGAATTGAATCTCTTTTACAAACCACCTGTCACTACAACAATAAAAAACGACTAGCCTGAATATTTGTTGGTTTAAAGGTACTTGGCAAATTCATGGCTGTAGTTGAAAGTCCAGTTTTCAATGAACAGCCACGTCTTCCAACCAACACATTAAAAACGTCTTGAAACTGTGGAGAAGAGTGATGGCATATCCACCTGTGTTTAAACAAACAAAGCATCTCATTAAAATCAGTTAAAACAGATGCAACAAAATAAACTAAAATTTAAATGTATGGCTGTCAAATCTGCGATTTTACAAGCATGCATAACAAAACTTTTGTTACTTGTTTGACAGCGAAACAACCCATGTACGTTGAAAAATGAGAATAACCATCAAGTTCTATTTTGAAGATCAACTACTCTTCTGGCTTCGGATAATTTGGCTTTAAGCTTGATAATCACTAACTTTTGTTTTTCTATTTGTTCAAGCAGACACTGATTCGTACCTATTATTGACTTTTTTTCCCTTTTATACTGGTTCTTTTTTATATTCATTTCTTTCCACCTACTAATCGAATTCAACAACTCCTCTCTAAATGTCCTATTTTCTTCCTCTATCAGTGCTGTATTAGATTGACAGTGTTTAAGTTCATCTTTCAATTCTGTAATCTTGGTCTGGTATGCCTTGTCCAGAACTTGCTGAAGAGTTTCTTCTTCATTTTTGTGACCTGAATTGGCTGCCTGAGGAGGATTAGGGTTATCAATGTTTTGACCAGATGACTGAGGACTGATGAAAGATGGCTCAGGGTCTGAAATACAGGTTTCCATACATGATGGAGCAACCTTGGCCTTACCCAATTTTTCCCTATTATCCTTTATAAGAGTGGGATCATTTATATGAATAGTGTCAGGGACCGACGATGGAATGTCATCCTCAATATGAACGACTACAGGCTGATCATCCTGTCGATTAGCCATAGGAACTGAAATCGTAGGGACATTATGCATGCTTCTAGTAACCCTCCTCGAAATCACTAGATTGTCTGACTCAAACCCTCCTTTATCACAGCATACTTGTGCTAGATGATCTAGTTTATACATAGACTCTTTTCCATGTTTACGAGGATTATCTAGCTCGGAGAGATTTTTACAATCAACAACGTTAATATTTTTGCTTTTGGTTAACCTGTCCTCTGTTTTTGCAGGAGTACTATGACATTTATCAGATGGGGGTCAGTTCAAGACTACTTCAGAGCAACAGGGAACTATATTATCAACATTGTCATTACTGATACCAGCATTTATGGGTAGATTGGTTTCCTCAAGCTCTTTACCCTCTGAATTCATTCTCAAGAAAATTATTGACCTCAAGATTAGCAGCAGCCTTCCGTTTCCTACAGGTTTTTGGAGAGGGGTTTGACCGATATTGAGTCGGCCCCAAATGACATTCAGTTAAAAATTCATCATACGATTTACCCTTCAAGGACAGTTGATGCTGTAGTATGATTTTGACTAAACCATGGTGAAATAAACTTCTATCAGGGTTATCAAAAATTTGAACTGCATGCGACATATTTTTCAAACTTTGCCACAGATAGAATGGTAGATTAATCCTACAACCCTTTAATGCTAATAGGAGTCTTAGATGGTAGTAGTGTAGGTGAGAAAAACGTCCATCGCAGGACACATACCTAACCAAAATTTCATAGAAGGCTCGCCATTCAGGCTTCAGGAACTTGACAGAGACCCCTATCTTTAGTTTTGCATTATCTGGTAATGGCAGCAACAAGGATAAACACTTCTTTTTATTAACCTTACCACCTTTGTACCAGCGTTCTCCAATTTGTGGGATTTTTGTCGCCTCTGTGATTTTGTCTTCATTAACAATGAACTTAAAACCCCCAATCTGCACAACATCTTATTTCAAATTCAAGGAAAATAGTTTGGTCACCTCAATGTTATGGCCGTCAAAATGCTTAAAGAACTGCCCCCACCCAATTTTTTCAAATAGCAAGGCAACCTTCTCATCTGCTTCTACGAGATCTGAACCTAAGATTTCAAAACGATTCAACAAAGCCATAACTTCCTTAGCACTATCCTGGTTTTGACATGGAATGAATGGTGATGTGAAGATGAAGGGGATAGGTATCCAAGTGCATGACATGATGTGAAATATCACAATTTCATATGCTTCAGATCTGACAGATATGGGGGCTCTAAATTTGGCCATTTAGCTGAACTTAGCGATGATGAATGCTATAGCCAACATTCTGTTATGATACATGCATGTTTAGCCATGAATAACAGTAAAACTTAACCAATTCAACATATCACGGATCATGTGATTGATGGATTGTAAATCCAGGCATTGATTATACACAGTGGTCATGATGAGCTCGTACATCGTTATGAAATGGAATGGCTATCACCATTAAATCCTGATGATACGAATCATCAATATATTCGCAGCTATCAGTTAATTATGAGGTGCAAGCCACATCTCCATGCTAACTCAGTAATCCAAGTAACAGGCGTTATTAATTTGACACATGGCTCTTGTAAACTCTGTCAATTAATGGTCTTTTCCAGTTTGAGCGTGAAAGGTGGTATCATTCAAGGCGATATAGTATCAAAATCATATACCTTAATGTTTTGCATGACAACTAACTAATGACCTAATTTAATACTTATGCCATGTATATATGTAAAACTTCATAGATCTAGTTTTAAAACTTTCCAAAATCCTATCGATTAAAATCTTTCATCAAATTTGATAGGATAAAAACTATAATATATGAAAATTCCCATACGACACCCATTTATTTAATTACTATATATATACAAATTTTTACAAAGTCATGGTAAGATATTACATGTGAAATGTGAACATTAGGTTTAATAAGAATTTTAATTTAATAAGTCACCTTTAGTTCTAGGAGTTTAGGACTCATAATACCTCATCTATATCCAGCTTCAAATAAACTCAAAATGCATTGCATTGATTCCCATTTAGCATACTATCCCTTTAAGTTTCTTAAATAATATATAATCAGATAAATTTAACTTTAATGATAAAATTGATTATATAAATATTTATGAAACTGACAGCTGCTAATTACCAAAATGTTTTCATCAACTCTTAATATGTCATCTTACTCTTATCCAATTGAGAGTACCTTCAGAATCAAAGATTTTGAAGGCACTCTTTTATAATTTAGATAGGTAAATTACAAAAGAGCGCTGATTTCCCTTCATCCTAATGAGAAATGAAGGGGTTGTGGATGACTGACAACAAGCCCTTACATCTTCCCATTCTGTTGTGGATTATATGGAGTGGATAACTCCCTCTTAATCCTTGAGTCTTTGCATAGTTCTTTGAATTCATTTGATGTGAACTCTCCACCATTATCTGATCGAAAGGTCTTGATCTTCTTTTCTGTGTGATTCTTGATCAAGGCTTTGAATTCCTTGAACTTGTTGAATACTTCATCTTTGTCCTTCATAAAGTATATCCATGCCTTTCTAGAAAAATCATCAATAAAAGAAACATCGTATACATACCCGCTTAGTGAACTGGATGACATTGGAACTCATACATCGGAGTGGATGATTTCCAAGATTCCTTTTTCCTTGCTCTCACTACTTGGAAATGTCTTCTTTGTTTTCTTCCCTTTCGCACATCCTTTGCATACACCTTCATGTTTTTTCTGCATTTCTAGGAGACCTTCAACAACTTTACTTACAAGTGATAGTGCCCTGTAATGCACATGTGCAAGCCTTCTATGCCAAAGCTCATTTGGCTATACCGAGTCATGAACCAATGCTTGTTCTGGTTGGCCCTTCAGTTTGTATAGTCCTCCTTCTTGTTCCCCAATCACTATTGCATCATCGAAAGAATTTCCCTTTGGCCACATGAGGACTTGGCCATCTACAAATTCAACCCTCATTCCTTTTGCTACCTGTTGTAATCTCACAAATCACATAGGGTTACCAATAATACACATTAATAAAGATATACATAATAGAGACAAGAGACAAGAAAAAGTAAGTAGAATAACAAATTATATTATAGTAAAACTGTCCAGAAAACACAGAGAACTGAACTGAGTTCTCATATGGCTCAACAGCCTAATATATATGATTTACAAACAGTTACAAATAACTACCTTTCCATTCACTCAACTGACATGACCTTAGGTGGTCGACCTAATCTCTCATTGGTCGGTTGACCGATTTAGTCGGCTAATTGACTAAGTCGGCTATCGTTCAAGTCGGCACACTGACTTGCTCCTCCAACATCTTGCCCATGAACAAAATGTTTCTTCATTCCAAAGAAACACGGAGGTACCAAAATATCTTTGTCTGTCTAAGTAGTTATTCTTGTGCTTGATCTTCATGGGTTGTGAAGTCTGATGGTTGGTCTTTTCTTGACACAAACTTTGACAATTGCTTCAGGTGTCACTGCCAGCTGATGATGAAAATACGTCAAACTCTGCAATATTTTCGGTATGTCGATGGTTAGTGTAGTTAGACTTGATAGGATCGACATTTTCTCTTGAATGGAAATTTCAGCTATTCTTTCCATGTCGGGACCCATAAACTGGTCCTTTTCCTCTGCTGTCTCCAGCAGACGTTTCATCTGCAAGCAGATGATGTCTACTTTTTCTAAGTTTGGAATGGCTTGTTGCACCCACTAATGTGCTTCTCTCTTGAGATTCTATAGTTTGGTTGTTTCAAGCACTATTTTTTCTTCAATTGTGCATCTGAGTGCTTCGTCAGTTCTTTTCATCTTCTCTAGTGCTTGGATCTCTTGTCGGGTCTGTCTGGTTCACTGATAGACTTTCCCGTAGTAAGCAGGATAGTCTCAGAGTACTTATTCTATAATGATAGACTCCTCCATGTAATATTGCAACACCTTGTATGCTTCTGCAAAGGCTGTGTGCTGCTCCATCAATAGTCAAACGGTTTCTTATTTCTGCTCTTCTTTTGTGTCTTATATTTGTGCCTGCAGCGTCGACACCATGCTATCAAACAGTCGATAAGCTCTTTCGAGTGGTTTTTCAGTGTCAACCTCTGTTGGTCCTGGTATCACCATTTGTACAAGGCTTCTGCATTTGTTGAGAAACTCAAATTGTTCTTTTTCATTGTTGTCGAGCTCCTTACGTCTCTACTGGCTCCTTATCTTTGCTTCAATTGCCAGTGTTTCGAGGAGTTGTCCTAGCTCCCCATACCTTAACTTGGTTGCATCGATCATAGTGGTTGACCCAACTTGACTGATGTGGACCATTGTTGTATATCCATGATGGTCCTTATTATTTTTCTCCTTCTTCTTCTTGTGATTCTATGTTTCTGCTTGTTTTGGCACCTCTATACCTGTAAGAGTCAGGTATAGATTGTTTGTTTGATGGGCAGCAGTGGTTGATGGTATTTCTCTTTGAGTTGGTTGGATGACTGCTGCATTTGGTTGTGCCTCTAGTTGGTTGGATATAGGGGGTCTGAAAGTGGATGTGGTTGGTGCAGCTGGTTGAATTAGAGGTTCTGAGTCGGGGGCTAGTGGTGATGGTGTTGGTGAATAGTCAGGTGTGATTGGATTGGTGGAAGTGTGGTTGGGTGATGGATTCTGGATCTGAGTGGGTGAGTCTATGTCGGAGAATAGTTGGTCAATTTCTCAACTTATGTCCTCCATATTTTCTCCTTCCTCATCGCCAATTGGTTCAGAAGCTGGTAGGTGGGGTTTGGGTTCAGTCAGAATGATAGATGTGGTCTGACTTGCGACAACTTCAGCTTCTTTGTCGAGGTTCCTTTAGAACGTTGAGCTTATTATTACCATAGTCTTTGGCCTCTAGAGTACTTGGCCAGGTTGGGAAATGGGTAGTTAGGATCTATCGACATCGAACAAAGGTGATTTTGTAGAGAGCTTCTGCACCGTGGTGAATATCTTAGGTAGTTTTTCAATGTATGCCTGGAGGTCTTTGTCACGGTCAAACTTTTCCTTCATAGACTCTGACATAGAATTCTAGCATAACTCGAGTGGGCTTACTAAAAGCTATTCTAGTATTAGTTCTTATACTATTTTTTTTGAAGATAGAGGTAGGGGTGTAGACATGAGATCCACAACATTTTCAGCAGTCGAAGTGTGTGTGCTCTTCGCCTTCTTTGGTCGACCTAGATGTTCCCTTGCCTCGACAAATTTCTGAAATTGGGTTTCCATTGGCACTTTGTTTAGTGTGGCATCTTCTATTAAATAGAGGGCCATAGCTATCAGTTCCTCCTCATCTTCTGAAGATTATGTAATGATAATCTTGTGCTTACCTTTCCCTTGTTGTTGTTACTGTGTTTTCTTCCTTTTTCTTAAGGCTTCTATCTCCTTCGACAATTTGGTTATATTTTCTTTGGTGGCAGCATGCTCTGGATTTTTAGTTTGTATCTCTCCCCTTGGCTCTTGAGTTGGGATGAGATTTTCTTTAGTCAGATTGGTTACCTGTTGTTCTGCATGTGTCTCTTCTCTTTGTGTTGTCAGAGGTTTGACTATGATTTGCAACCGACTAGGGCCTTCGACCGGTGTCTCCTCCGACACAAAGGTACTGATGTATAGGTTAAGGTCATAACCCTCCTCCTTCTTCTGGTCTATCAGTGGTTCCTCTATCAAGAAGTCTGTTTCGTTTTCCTTTGCTAGTATTGGTACTTTTGTTCCTACCTATCGAGATAGCTCCCTAAATATATCTTCAACTACAAGATAGTAGTCGAGGGTTTTTGCATTTGTTTTGGCACCCTACATGTACCACACCGTAGTATGGTTGAGTTCTAGCTGAATGTGGGCCTTTTTAGGCAGACTTCTTTAGATGTTTTGAGGTACCCTCCATCTGGTTGTGTGGACTTTTAGCTGCTGGAGCCAGTTTTCCAGCAACACTTTCCCATTTCCAGGTTCCTTCATTGTTCCACTCTGGGTGAATGGTTTGAACCTCCACATATGAAATCTTGTCGGCTCTTGAAATTTCTTGTCCCTGATAGGGCACAAAGAGTACATTACTATCCATAAGATAAGGGATGGGAAGTTGATAATTCCTTTCGTCTCCTGGAATTTTTCACAAATGTTTTTGATCATATCGACGACATACTCATCCCATCTATATACCTTTACGTTGGTTGCAATGGTGTCTACTGCCTCCAACATATCCAGTTTGAGGTCGCTTCCATGACCTACCATTGTTAGTGTCGTGGCTATTATCTTGGCCACAATCTATGGTGTTCGAGCTATTATGTGGCTAATCATCGACCCTTTTGAGTTTTTTCTTGATACTGACCCTGTTAGTTCTTTGACCAATCCTTCTTTTATACCAACTGGTACTAGGTCTCCTTTGTTTGATAGACTTGTCAGTTTGTAAATAAATTCCCTACAAATGTCGACTGGTTGAGCGAAATAAAATCAACCATTGTGGTACCATCTTATGATAAACTTTACTGTTGTTTCTTTTGTGCCATCGAAACTGGCCATGAGAGGCGCGTTGACATAATTTACAATGAAACTGTGTTGTATTTTATCTATAGCTAGAGTAGGTTTCTTGTCGACGTATGCCCATTCTTTTATCTCGGCCCATAGTTTTACCCATGAACCCTCCTACACCTTAGCATTATTGATGTTCTTCAGTCTTCTTACTAATGGTGTCTCTATAGTTTGTAGTTCCTTGGTTTTGGCTGAGGCTCTGGTCTATTTTGGTGCCATCTTGTTGGTCTAAGAGTTGATTTTACTACGGTGATCTTGGTTTTCAGTTGTATGGTTTCTCTGATGCTCTCTCTGTTTGAATTGCGGTGAATAATCCTTTGTTGGTTTAGTATTTATAGTGGATGTGTTGGATGTTTTTGTCGATGAGTGTATTAATGGTGGAAGTGATGGTCTAGCGAGAACACTTGAGTGTGTGTTAATGGTGCTTGGGTTTTGGCGCTCGAAGTCATGAATGCGTGATGGGACTGTCAAGGTCATCTGTCAATGTCGATTATGAAAATGGTCGACGGTGTTATATCGATGGGTATGATGTCGGTGGTCGAAGTGGTGATTTCCTATCATTGTTTTGTGCGTGTATCTATAATATTTTTCTTTTTGGATTTTTTTAGATTTTTATAGATTTTTTTTAACTATTATGGTCATTATTTTTTTTTAGATGGATTTGTTTTAGTTTCTATGGCATTTTAGTCAGACCCCATTAACGAGTTTCCGAAATACTCTGCTTTGTAACGTCCTTAGTCAGACTGATCCATTGGTATGTATATCTTCGACAATATAGGGTCCTATGCATTATGTATATAGATTTTTAGGTTTTCCTTTCACCCAACTATTGTATAATAAGGCAAGGTCTCCTACCGACAGATTTTTGTTTTTGATGTTTCTATCGTGCCATGCCTTTTGTTGTTGTTTCTAGATTTCTTGATGTTGGATTGCGATTAATCGGTGTTCTTCAAGTTTAATTAGTTGCAATATTCGGTCCTTTCTTCCTTGTTTGACATCAACATGTAAAATTTCTATGATAATAGGTGTCTGTTGTCAAAAGTGTAGAGGAACTATTGCTTCCCGTCCATAAACTAGTCAGAAGGGTGTTTGGTCGGTTGAACACTTGTATGTCATTCTGTATGCCCATAGTAATGCAGGTATATTTTCATCCCAGTCGTCTTTATCAACATTACATTTTTTGTTAATCCTTTTGTTAATGTTTTATTAAAGGCTTCAATTGCTCCATTCGACTAAGGATGGTATGTTGTACTCCAACGGTGGTTGATTTCGAACTAGTCTGTTAGAGTTTTAATAGTTTTATTTATGAAGTGTGTTCCCTGGTCACTGATTAGGGTTAATGGACATCCAAATATGGTAATGATATTCTCATAGATAAACTTAGCAGCTATCTCGCTGGAACATGTGTCGACTAGTTCTGCCTCTACCCATATGGTTACGTATTCGACTGCAGTTATTATGTACCTTACACCTGTTCTTTTTGTTGGTATAGGAAATGGTCCTATGAAGTCAATACCCCAAGTTTTGAATGTCAAACTTGGGTTTATTGATATCAGGGGAATTTCTGTACTAGGAAGGGGTCGACCCAACTATTGACATCTATAACATTGGATTACAAAATTTTTGCAATCTTTGTGGAGTGTAGGCCACCACAACCTTGATTGTTGAATTTTATTTGCAGTTGTGTCTGCTTGGAAGTGTCCTCCAGCAGGTCCATAATGTGCTTCATGCATGATATTATTTCTTTAGTGCTCCAGTATGCACCTTCTGAAAATGTCGTCTAACCCCATTTTATATAGGAATCCATTTATGAGACTATATGGTGTAGCTTTCATGGCTAATATTTGTTTCTTCTTCGTACTAATGACTTATGGTGCTTGTCCATCTTCTAAAAACTGATCTATTTATTCTAACTCTGTCAGGACTGCTTCTATTCAAAATAAATGTGCATCCGGTAAGTCATCTTTGACTCCTGTCGGCTCCTCTGCTGTGTTGATTCGGGATAAGTGGTCAGGATCGACATTTAGCTTACCCGGTCTGACAACGACTTCGAATTCAAATTCTTGGAAAAGAATTAGCCATCGACAAATTCTTCCATGGTGTAGAGGCTTATTTATGAGGTATTTTAGTGCTTGATGGTCAATGTAAAAGATAAATGAATTAGATAGTAGATAATGTTGATATTTTTGTAGTGCAAATACCATTCCTAATACTTCTCTTTCGGTTATTGAATAGTTTCTTTCATCTTTTTTTAGTTTCCTGATACTATAAACTATAGGATAGTCAATTCCATCATCTCCTAGCTGAGTTAGGATTGCTCCTATTTCTAGGCCTAATGCGTCGATGTGAACATGGAATTTGATTGAGCAGTTTGGAAACCTTAGGATAGGTGCTTCAACTAGCTTTATTTTTAGTTTTTTGAATGATATGTCGCACTTCTCTATCCAATTAAATTCCTAATCATCTCTTAGCAATTCTTCCAATGGGTATGTCATGTCTGAATAATGTCTTATGAATTTTCTATAGTATCCTATATGACCAAGTAGTACCCTAACTTGTTTCATATTCATCGGGGGTTTTAAGTCAAGGATGATTTTTATTTTTGCGAAGTCGACTTTAATACCTTCTTTACATATGATATGCCCTAATAGTATTCCTATAGGAGTTGAAAATACACTTCTTGATGTTTAGTGATAGTTGGATCTATTGACATCGTTCCAACATAAGTCTTAGCCATTTACAATGGTCCTTTAGTGTAGAGTATATTGTCCAATCGTCGAAATATACTGCCATTTTTTGTAAATGTACTCCTGAAATGTTTTAACCACAATCCTTGAAAAGACTGCAGGTGCATTTTTAAGTCCAAAAGGAATAACCCTGTAAGCAAATGAGCCAAATTCACATACAAATGTTGTCTTTTTTTTATCTTCTTTGGTTATTGGTACTTGATTATAACCTAAGAATCCATCTGTGAATGAATAGCATCCATGTCCTACTACATCATTTAAGATTTCATCTACATAAGGAGTTGGAAATGGGTCTGTTAATGTAACTTTAATGAGTTCTCTGAAGTCGACACAGTTTCTTAGCTTGGTTGGATCATGTTTATTTGGTTGAACCACCATTGGACGTGCCCATTCTGATTGGTCAATAGGGTAGATGATTCTTGCTGCAAGCATGTTATCAATCTATTTCTTGACTATCTCTTTGTATTTGTGAGCTAGTTTATATGGTCGTTTCTTGACAAGTTGAACATCATGTTTTGTGTCGATCTTCATTTCGCCCATTTCATGTACTAGAAATTTAAGATCCTTATAGTCTCTAGGAAATACATCCTGAAATTCTTTCAGTAGGTTTGTGATCTCTACTGTTTGTGCTTCAGACCAGTAGTCTCCAATTTTTGATATTTTTTGTCGATCATCGTTTGATATGTCGACTTCTCTAGTTTTAATTTTAGCATCTAGCCACTCTGGTGCTTTAGCTTCATTGATTGGTCGACTTCCTTCCTTAAACTATGAGAGTGTGGCAGGGAAGTCTGTTGCAGTCGTTTGGTCGTTATCCTCCTTGTCGGTTGTTTCAACTTTGAGTACTGTGCGAATAGGTTTGTTCGTTTCAACATGATTTGATTTCCATCTAAAAATTTTCCCTTCCGACTTTTCATTTTCGAACTGTAGTCTTGTTGATTGTGGTATTGTCCCAATTTGTATATTGTTACAGTTTATTGTCGGTCGGTTGTCCCTTAGGGTTTTGTTTTCTGTCAGTTGTATGAATGATTTGATCTATTTTGTAGTTTCAATCAAATTCTCATTTTGGGGTTCAAAGTTGAAATCTTTGATAAAATTTTCTTTAAGTTTATTCTTTCTTTGATTCTTTCTTTGTCAAAGGATATTGAGGCTTTCATTTTTCTCTCACAAGGTCGACTTACTAACATTGGGAAGGAATTGGATCCTTCCTTAGGGTCAATAATTTCAAAGTCGACTTTAGTCGATATACCATTTATCGTTTTGTCGACATTTTTCCAGACTCCAATAGGTTCAATTAGGCCTTGGTCTGCCAGTTTAAGGTATATGCCTGATTCATATAATCGAGGTTTGCCTAACTATTCCCATGTGTCTCGAGTCATAATATTTACCTGTGATCCAAAATCGAGTACAACTTGGCGTATATGGTATCCTTCAATTTCCAAGTTGACAAGTGGGTCGGCGTCACTTTTATCTTTTTGGTTTAAGCTACAGATATTCTTTGTTTGTTTTTCGGTGTTTTTGTTGTGTTTTATTTTATACAATAAATCGATGAATTGCAATATTGTTTTATCTTTTTGTACCAACTGTATTAGCTCTTTTAATGTGTCCTGTTGATTATCATCTTGTTCTTCCTGTCGAGCAAATTCTCTAAATATATTTTTTGCATCTTTATATTTTTTTTTTTCTTTAACTAGGTGAGGATAAACATTTTTTTTCTTTATCTTGCTTATTTGGGGGTTATCATTCCCAGTTTTCGTCCCTTGTCAGGTTACGATATGTAAATTATTTGTATTGATGATATCACATTTTTCCACACACGACAAGACATTAACATTATTCTTTTTATTTATTTTTTCAAGCATAATAGGGAAATCCTCTAATGAGTGATCCCCTACACCACAATTAGTACAGTATTTTAGGTCAGTCATGTCCTTGTATGGACAGTCTACATGTCGGTGTAATTCCTTGTAACATGTGAAACATTGGATGGGCCCATGTGGTTGGTTGTCTCGATTCCCAGAGAATCGACCTCGACTACCATAGCCTCCACGTCGGTTGTCAAACTGGCATTCATATCGACAACCTTCATACCTTTGATTATTTTGGTCGTTTTTCTCATTGTTTTGGGCAACTGTGTTAGTTTGATATACTGCCTGATAATTTTGTCGATTCTTTAGATTCGGGTGGCAGTCGGAGGTGTTGTGATTTTTAGTTTCACAGATTGTGCACCATGATGCTTTTCCATTCTTCATGTTGAATGGGAAATATTTTTTGGTACACTCTCCATGCTCCTGGTAGATGTTGCAGAAACATTTTGTTTGCATAAATCGAACATCTTGTCAGCTAATATCCTATTGGTAGTTGTCCTTTGAATTTTTGATCGCCGATCAATTCATGCACAAAATATCCTGACTCTTAAGGTTTATCTCTTTTAGAGATTTCTACATGATCTCAAGCTGTTCCTCCATTTTTTGATCCATGGAGTATGCTGGAATGTCTTCATCCATTTCTACTTGTAGAGATTTTGTGAGCACATCTTCGTAAGTTTTGAATGTCTCTAGACTGATGTGTCAATGAATATTCTGTGACAGACCTACAAGAAACCACTGGATTAATAGTTTCTCATCAATGACATAATCCAACCAGCTGAGAAGGTCTTTCCAGCGTTTATCATAGTCACGGACAGTTTCTCCTAGATTTTTTGATGTTGTCTTTAATTTCTTTGCTGCCAGATGTTTTTCATCTGGAGTTTTAAAGAACGATAGAAATTGTTCTTTGACTTCGGCTTTTGTTGCTTGTTGGGTTCTCTTAGAAAAGGTCATATACCAAGTTAATGCCCTCTTCCTTAAGGCACCGACGAACTGTACCATGTGTCTGTCTTCATCAGTAACTTGGTTGGCCTCCCAAGTCAACTCACAGACAAACCAATGTCATCTAGAGTCCTCATCGCCCTCATATAGAGGGATGTGAACTGTCTTATGACCCATGTCAGAGTCACTACCACTGTCTTCCTTAGGAGGTGGCGGTGGTGTGGGTGGTGGGGATAGTGGGTTATTTTGTTTATTATTCTATGCAGAACTATTGTCGACAAAACTCTCATTTCCTTTGGTTGTCTAGGTTTTCGTTTCTTCTGCGACAAGAAGTTGGCCAGGGTCGACTTCTCCCGTCAATGTCCAACTACAATTATTTGTCTGCAACTCCAAATTTTTTGTATCTTCCAAAGCTGTATTTGGTAGGGGGGGAGATCCTTCATGTGTCGGGTAAAGTAAGTGGATACTCTGGTTGGAGGGTAATGCTTGAAGCATGACCCAATTTCCTTCTTTTGGTCGACAGATAATTAGATGATTATCATCATTTCTCTCATCATCTAGTCAACTCCAAATACCAAAGTTACCAGCTCCTAGTCTGAGGTCCTCTTCGACAATTGTTTGTATCCTGGTACTCAGATCCATCAAAGATAGAGGTCTTACATCCTGGGGGACTTCTAATTGGAGAGCTTCTCGTTGCTCTATCCATAAATCTTCTTCCATAAGGGACACTTCTTCTTCCATGCCTTCCTGATGTTGGTCATGACCAGACTCTGGTGGACTTCTCTCTTGGTCTGTCACCCTAGTTCTCATTCCTCTTTGCAATGCTATGGCTCTTTCTCTTCTCTGTTCCCTTATTTGCTCCCTTTTATCCCTCTCTATTTTCTAAAAGTTCATCATACCTTTATGTGATACTGTCCTTTCGATTTCCCTTTTAGGTCTAATTCTCATTGCTAGTGAATGGCTTCTCTTTAGTTGACTAGAATCCTCTCCACTGTACCCTGACATATGACCAGCTACCCCCCCATTTCCTACCCGACGCTTTAGAAAGCTCGGATAGTTCTGTTCACTTTCTTAGGAAGTATTCCCACCCCCTTTCGGCAATGAATTTCTCCCACTTCTTTTGTTTCTCCACCCAGTTAGTATTTTGTGGCGGTTCGCATAGTAATGGATGAGGTTCAACAATATGACCTAATCCTTTCTCAATCAAAAATTTGAACAGCAAGGTTGGTAAGGAACACAATAATTGTTTGGTGAGGTATATGTAGAATTCCTTCTGGATAGTTTCCACCAAAGTTCTTTCCTCTTTGGCTTGCTCCTCGCAGAATTATTCGGCGATCTTTTCAAACCACTTCGATAGGTTTGTTCTTCCCCCTTGAATCAATTTGTCTAGAAGCTTTTGGTCTTTAATCACTTCTGGATTTTTCATCCAGGATTTTATCAAAATATGGGGCATTGTCCCTACAAAATTCTCACTAGTCTCGGTAAAGAACCTTTATTTTGCTTAATCTATTTCTTCGTGCGTAATTTTGCAAGTAGTTTGCTATTTTACGTTCCCACCAGTCGTTAATCTCTTTTTCTGATATCTTCTACTTGTATACATATTATACATGTACTACCGACAACAGAACCAATGTTGTAATCTCACAAATCACATAGGGTTACCAATAATACACATTAATACAGACATACATAACAAAGACAAGAGACAAGAACAAGTAAGTAGAATAACATATTATATTATAGTGAAAGGGTCCATACAATACAGAGAACTAAATCGAGTTCTCATCTGGCTCAATAGCCTAATATATATGATTTACAAATAGTTACAAATAACTACCTGTCGGTTCACTCAACCGACATGACCTTAGGTGGCCGACCTAATCTCTCATTGGTTGGCTGACCGATTTAGTCGGCTAATCGACTAAGTCGGCTATCGTTCAAGTCGACATACCGATTTGCTCCTCCAACACATCAAATGCAGATATGGAGAGAAGGCTCTTCTTTAGTCTAGGTACAAACAATACATCTTTCATTTTGATAGACTTTCCAGAGTCTAGCTTGTATGAGGATTCACCACTACCTTTTATTGGATACTGCTAGTCATCTTTGAGTTTCACCTTGTGAGGTGATTCATGTTCATATAGTTTCACAAAGGACTCCTTGAATCCTGCCATATGTTTGGAAGCTTCACTGTTTATAAGCCAATCATTGCTGCCATGTGTGATAGTGCCCATGAGAGAGAAAATCAAAACATATTCTTCATCACTTGAAGAATCATCATTGTCTTGTCTACTTCTCTTTGTGGAAGGTTCGTCATCCTCTACAGCATGAGCATGATGTCTTCTCTTGTTTCCCTTCTTCTTGTGAGAGTTACTTTTGTTTCTAGGACAATCTCTAGAAAAGTGTCCTATTTCATCACATGTATAGCAAATGAACTTAGACTTATCTTTGGGCTTTCTAAATTTATTCCTTTGATGAGAGTACTTACCTCTATGGTGGCTATATCTAGTTTTCTTGGATTTTACTATGAGAGCTTGATCTTCACTTCCCATCTTTTCTTCTCGAGCTGCTATCCAAGATTCTTCTTGAGAAAATTCTTCCCATAGTCTGTGGAACTTGACTAACTTCTTTCCCACACAGATCCCTTGAATGAAAGAGTCCCATGTCCTAGGGAGACCATTCAAGGTGGTCATCACAATCTTTTCATTCTCCACTTTTTCATCTACTGCTTCAAGTTGTTCATTGATCTGGGAGACCCTTGTGAAGTATGATTGCATGGTATCCAATTTGTGTATCTTCACATTCTTCAATTGATTACTCAAGGTCATCTTCCAATTTATGTTATTTCCTTCAAACAATTTGGTTAGGGAATCAAACATAGCTTTAGGTGTCTTTAGGGAGGACACGTGTGGTATGAGGTGATCCTTGATTGAATCAGCAATAATCCTCTTAGCCATAACCAACTTATTCTTGTGTAAGGCCTTAGCCTCATCTCCCTTTGGAACTAGAATCTCCTCATCAATGTAGGAGTCCAACTCATTTTCTTCCATGACTAGGGAGATCTTATACTTCCAGGCCTGAAATTTATCAGCTCCCTCAAGCTTGGTATGATGAGACATCTTAATTGAGAACCTCAAATGGAAATACAAAAGATTTAGATCTTACTGGGTGAAGATGTCAGATCTGAATCTATAGCTGAATTTCTATAGTGCTAGTTTAGGAGCAGATTAGGGTTTGAATTTCCTAGAGTTCTTTCCAACAAAATGCTTTGATCTTGATCTCTAAACTTTGATTTTGAGGAGGTGATAAATCTAGGCCTGGGCTCACTCAAAAATTCCACTTCTGTGGAAAGCCCTAATTTTTGGCACCCGTGTCAGGTCAAAAACTGAAAATGCTCATAATAAAATTCTACTTCGATAGAAAGATGCACCTTGGGGAGGAGATTCAGTCCAACCTTATTTTGCTGAAAATCTATGGAGAGAAATCCAAAAAGTAGGAAGCCCTAGTTTCTGCAGCTGCATAGTGTCTTCTTCTCAGGTTAGCTCTGATACCATGTTAGATTTTTATCATGTAAGCTAGCATTAACTTAGGATATTAACTGAGAGAATAACAAGAACAACATTCAAACACATAAGACAATGAACACAAATATTTTCCCTAGGGAAACCATAAAGGAGAAAATCCCACAAATTCCTCAAATATAGAATCAACACCAAATAGTAAAGCCCCAAAAATAGTAAGATGATATCCCAACAGTAGTACCCTCTTTCTCTCTAGCCCTAGGAACTTCTTCTTCCTTAGCTATGCACTACAACTGAGTGTGAGTGAGTGTGTGATAAATAGAGAGGCTCACTTTCTATTTATACTAATTCTTGACTTGACAATGACTCACTAGGGTTGAATTCTCTAGGAGATTCTAATAACCCTAGTGCTCCAGAACTGTGGGGACTTTAACCCTTGAACAATAGGAGGGTTACCCATAATGACTTGACATGACTTGTTTACATTGTAGAACCTCCCGATAGGAACATCAAGGCATGACATGACTCAAATACATTATAGACATTTCTCGAAATAAACATCGTGGTACAAGACATAATATATACAAGTGAATACATTCCAAAGTTACAAATACATCAACAAATAATGCATGTTTTTAGGGATGATCTTGGAAACATCAAAGGTACAAAAATGGACCATGCGGTCCAAAGAGTCTGCATAGGGACAGGAAAGGCTGTAAATGTGTGATCCACCATGTGTGGTAAAATCAGATGTAACAGATGCCCCCTAATGTGTGAGGTTAGAGGGTTGATACGATGGCTGAAATACATTACAAGTCCATCCCAGAGGTGGAGTGATGAAGAACCAGGTGGAAGAGCCAACCATCCAATAGTATAATACAATAATCAAACTCTGCACATGACTGCAAGTACATACAGTAGTCTTGGATATATAAGAGTACAATGGCCATGAATAGGCATGATACCAAATATGACATGTGTGGTCATCACCACGTATAATCTAGATAGATCAGAATCTCCACGATTAAGATATAAAAAGGATCATGATCTCCATGAAAGATGAAGATATACAATAGATCAAGATCTCCATAATGGCTAAAGATACCTGACATACACTAGAATCAAGTCATGAGAGCTGAAATCTCATGAAAAATAGCACGATCAAGGAGGTAGCATATATGAAATGCCACCAATCTATAATGTCTTCTACACAATCCGCTACGAGTACATGTCCTACTATGTGAATATAGGTGTCGAGGTCAAACATAGTAGTCCATCGTCTAATTACTGATCATTGATGCATACCATTAATAGACGCGAGGTCACCCACCGATAATGAAAATGGGAATCAAGGTACTAGAGTGCAAACTAAAAAGTGTGAATAAATGTGTTGAGGTTGAACACTTGAAAGAATCCATCGATCAGGGGATATTGATGTATTCTAGAAACTGTCGATGGCGAGAGAACTTGCCACTAATGACTACAAGTCTCAAGGAACTAAAAATGACTCTAGATTCCTATCCCAAAATAAATGATCTAAATTTGAGGGGATGAAATCCGCTGGAGGGAGTTCATTAAGGCATCCCTCATCATCCAGCATGAGGTACTCAACAAAGTTGTATAATGTGGAAGGACTCGATCATAATGTCCATGAACCAGTATCAGTACTGGGAATGGTTGACATACAAAGTCAAGAGAACTGAGGAATGTACAACTCAGTTTTCAACTTCCTTTGAACAAGAGTATAAAAGGAAAATGGTGACTAAATGTAGGTAGCATAGACTCAATATACAAAACTGAGACATCTCTGTGACACAGGAGGCATCGACAGAGGCTTTATAGGGACTAGAAGCTTAACCAGTCAGTGGAGATAAACTCAGAGAAATGAGTATGCTCTTAAATTCAAACTATTAACCCAAACAACGGATGTGATAGACAGTGCTTTGTTTGAAGGCGAGACGACTCGACTACTACCAAAGATAACATCTTTTCCTGTCCAGCTTTTTGGTTTTTTGATTTTTTTGGTCTTTTTCAAATATTTTAAAAATCTTGAAAAAGAATAAAAGTTCTTTATAGTTACAGAATATGCGGAGATGAGTTTCAAGGGGCAAACAAATTAGTTCTAAGCAGCAAAACGTACCTATGCTCAATGCAAGGAAACATGTGTAGGATAATGACACTCGTGGGAAAGTCCCCTCCCGGTAAAAAATGGGGAATTAAGCTGCAAAAGATATGTAAAATGGATCTACTTGGCTAGACATGAGACAAGCTTGGGCTATATAGCTAATAATCAAAGTCAAGGAAGTTGGATTAAGGCTCAATAAGGCAAGAAAAACTCATGATAATGCAATTACAACTTGACATAAGGGAGTCCTGGGAAAAAGGCCAGCAAAAAGATCAAGAGGAGTATGAGGCTCTTGCGTGAAGTCATGGTGATACTATAAAAAGGACTCCCACACCCTAAAGGAAAAATGTCACCATGGGCGCCAAATGCAAAACATGAGCTAACTAGGGCACCCATTTATGGTCAAGCTCTACCATTCACATCATGTCACTTCTAAAAGCAACATGGAGGTTCCATGACAAGATAGAATGGGTTCGTACCTAAGGTTATAATGAAACGGTCATAAGTTCATGCAAAGTGTAGATGGATGTGAAACCTAACCTATATTCTAGTTTAGACATAATACCTAAAATCGACATGAACAGGTCAAAACCATTGTCAAACGACGCTCAAAATGGACTCCTACATCATCAAATTAGTCCAAAACGGTCCAAATGGTCAGAAACAGTAAAAAACTATAGAAAGTGGGTTAAAAATTTCAAAAATTTATATAAATAGTAAAAATTTCAAAAATTCCATATCATTTGAAATTTTTACCCATTTGAGCTCAAAACTTCCAACGCGAATTCCAGGAGAATCGTCCGACGAAATTCGACACCGTTTGTTCTAGGTAACTCCTCGTGTCCTCCTCTTCCCATTTCATACAAATTGTTTTAGTTTCCATGGTCAATTTTATTTTCTAGGCCAATCTAAAGTAGGAATTTTGACCCACGCGAATATCAAGGTTTTTTCCACATATAGGGCTAGCCATACGTAGAAAAACCTCCCAAAACCTCATACATACATGGTTGTTTTGCAAACAGTCACGTATGCAGCCTCACATAAGGATTTTTAAGGTAAACAATGTCCAAAAATCATGTTTTATGTGCAGGATGGTTCTAGAATGGAGGGAGAGGGAACATGGTGATGTAGAAGAGATTGTTCAAGGTGACTTAATGGCCCAACAAGCTCTACGTGCATGCGGTTTGTATAAGTTTTGGTGTCTTGGTAACCTGAGGGCCAAACCAAGATTCCTACAGATGCTAGCGGATTACTGGGATCCAGAATCAGAGTCTTTTCACATTGACGGGATGTATCTTAGTATAGAGATTGAAGACATATATTTTATTACTAGATTATCTCGATGAGGAGAGGTGGTAAACCTATGATCTCGCGGGCCTAGAGGTGGCCTGACTATTGATGAGTAGATTGCGGTGTACTACTTTCTGGACATGAAAAAGGTTGGGATTCAAATCCCGACAAACTCAATCCAGGTGTTGGGACTAAAGGCCATATTATTGGCACTTGGGAGGATAGTCATTCTAGCTTCACTCCACCAAGCCTCATGGCCATTGATGTTCTATGCGGTGGAGTGTATGAGACCCATAGTGTAGAACTGGAGCACTGCGCTATTGAGTGACATGAAGAAACATATCAGTGACTGCAATATGGGAAAGGTAAGAAACTTTAGTTTTAGTAGCATACTGAGCATGTTCTTCTTTGAGCATGTACTACCCAACGACGTTGGGAAAATTTTATGCGTGGACTAGGCAGAGGTAGAGTGGCTAACCCCTACCCAGTGGAATTCTTTCCATGCTAGTGACAGATCATTGCCATTGATGACCAAGCCTATGTAGGGATAGATTTTCTGGGATATTCGGACATGCCCCTACCACCAAGAGTAGCATATGGTGACATAGGTAACGAATCCAAAACCCTGTTTTTAAGTTTTTTTGAATGATTAATTTTTTTTTTGTGTTTTTTGATATATTGACTCAAAAGACATGTTTTGGTGTGGCGACACATAGTGACAATCTGTCATGTGTATGTAGATGTTGGACAACGATGACCTAATGGTTTACCTCATCATAAACGGAGGGGAAGAGGAGATGACATCATGGGTGTGGATGCAGAGCGGACGCTCCAAAGCATCCACACAAACTTTGTATGCTTGACACAAAGGGTACCTATGGTGCAAGTCGAGGACTTTCCTGAGGCCATGTAGTGCTAGGTGGTTGGTGTACCACAGGCATGGGTTTAATTATTTCAATGACTATCTAGATCCGTTGGGTGCTACCATGATCAAAACCCCCCTCCTCCTATTCAGGCTTGGAGACCTGAGAGTGTTTCATTTTTGTACTATCGTGTATTATATTTTGGTGGCTCGAAAGCCCCAATTTTGTATTATGACATCACATTTTGGATGTTTAATGAAATTTTTTTATAATGATCAATTTTATTTATTTACATGTGTGTAAAAATATATGTTTGTGATATGCTTATGGTCTATGAAATAAACGCCAATCTAACACATAGTTAGCATATGAGTCAGCAACTTGATTAAAAATTATTAAAACATGTATGTATGTTATGTTCTCAAATTACTGTTCTAGCAATCTCACACATAAGAATCTTCATAATAATATCGGATCCCTAATACAATACAAGCCATTAAGCTATGAAATCACTAACTGAAAATCAAGATGTACCTCAAGAGAGAGAACACCATGTGAAATGGCATCTCGCAATAACTCAATAATGGAACTATATTCAGCAACATTGTTCAAAGAAGGCCATAAACATACGCCTCCTGAAGACAATACTTGACCCGTAGGAGTATAAATCACCTAGGAAGCATAAGTTGATTTTTGATTGTGACGGCTAGCACCATCAGTGAATCCTATGTAAGCAAAATAATCCGTCGACATATTCCATAAGAAACGAAAGCTAATCAAAAAACCTGATCACCATAAGAAAACCTAACTATGCAAAAAATTGTACAATAATATACAATAATCAGCCCTGGCTGAAGATCATGAATAGTATTTTTTAAGATAGATCTCATTTCTAGGCTCTTCCAAGGCTATCCCTTCATAATCCACCAACTCATAGGAGCCCTTCTCTAACACACATTTGACTATGACCCCCAGACTCTGCAAGCACCATCAGATAGCACCCAAGAAAAGCACTAAGGTAAAAGAGACCTAATGCACTAATCCCAAAGCAAAAAATAGAAAATGAAATGACAAGAACATTCTCAAAAAAATCGAACTAAAAAGCGTCTCTCATCAAATACAGAGGTGTATATAGACTCCAGAAGCATCTAAGAAGACTCAACAATCATCCAAACTCGCCCAGCAACACTTAATATTCCCCCAAAAGGAAAAACTTAGGGCATATGTGACTGTGTGTAGAAAACCCATGTATATACGTGGATATTCCAGTGAAAACCACATGTACACATGATTGTGAAGACAAAACTCATGTACAGGAAGAAAAAGAGATAAAAAAGAAGGTAAATAGATAAGCTGAGACAAAATTTACTCCTATCAGACATTACTAGGAAAACATGCCCCTAGACTCGACTCAGAAATAGAGAAATCAGGGCACTTCAAGAACATTGAATGCTGATAAAACCCCAAAAGGAAATGACTAGGAACTCCCCAACGGAGTTGCCAATTCTATTACAGATAAAAAATCCTATGGCTTGGGGTACCACAACAGAAAAAGTAACTATAGAAATCAATCCTTTCCCATATGCAAGAGAAATAAAACATCTAACACTAAAGGATCTCGAAACATACCTTATTCCATATGGTTGATGTAGATCCCCATTGAGCTTTTCCAATCTCGCTTGTATTAGTAATTTGCTCTCTCAACATTCAAAAAACAAGAAAAGCATGCTCTATAATGGTGTTAGACCTACTCTAGCATATATAATCAATAACATATAAGCATTTAAAAGCATCCATGGATTCAATATTCATTTAAATACACATTATTGGACAGGAAAATATATTTCTATTAATATAAATTAGAGATTACAATAGTGACAACCTCTGTCGGCATGTCTGCGAACTGGAGAAACTGAGTCCTCCACCACTTCAATCCTCCATATCTCGATAGTAAGCTCACAAGCAAATGCAAGCTTGGGAAGAACACAAAGTGCTCCAAGGGACAAAGGGATGTAGACTCAAGTATAAGCTCCTGCAACAATGGACTATATTTTCCGTGCTCTTCAATTCCTTCCCTTCAATGTATCCAAAGGGTTCCTTATATAGTGCTTCAATGGGGCAATGGAAGGTCAAATCCAAGTGATCTCAAGTCATATGGAAGGCCAAGAGACAAGTGACTTGGATCCACATCAAGGAAAAATCCAAAACCATTTGGCCTTTTGTACACATCCCGATGTATGCGGGTTTGAGGGTTATATCCGTGTATATACGTGAGAATAGGTTTAAAAGTCACGTATGGAAAATAATGCATGTTTTTAGGGATGGTATTGGAAACATCAAAGGTAGAAAAATGGTCCATGGGGTCCAAAGAGTCTGTAGAGGGACATGGAAGGCCATAAATGTGTGATCCACCATGTGTGGTAAAATCAGTTGTAACACTGAGTATGAGGCACTGCTTCTAGGGTTAGAAACCACTAAAGACATGGGGATAAAGATGTTGGACATAAAATTTGATTCATACTTAGTTGTCCTCCATATTAGGAATCAGTATCAATGAAAAAATGATAGAATAAGGAAGTATAGAAATGCCATATGGGATACCATGGAATGGTTTGATGCACTTGACATTGAAAAGATCCCTAGGGAAATGAATGGGTTAGCAGACAAGTTGGTGGTAGCAACATCCACCCTCTAGCTTTCAGATGAAATGATTAATGGAAATGGAAAAATGGAAATTAATTTTATACCTTCAATTCTAGATAATGTAGATCACTAACAGGTCATTGAAGATGATGAGCAACTCTTGAGATTCATCCATAATCTCCAATAGTTTGAAGGTTCCAAGATCAGTTATCAGCAGGAGGGTAAAGAGTATCAGGAATGCGAGGATAATGAAAGGAATCATATCCTGAGTAGCCTTATAGATTTTGAAAATCTGTTTGATCAACAGGATCATCATAAAAACAAAAAAGAAGCAATAAAAATTGGGGATTATATGGAAATAAACATAGGAAGTGATAAAGACCCCAAGTTAATAAAAATTGGAAAAGGTAGTTCAAAAAAGGAAAGGAACAATTTGATTAACTTAATCAAAGAATATAGAGATGTGTTTTCCTTTAGTTATGATGAGATTAAATCCTATTGGGAAGATTTGTTTCAACACACCATTCCCCTCACAGAAGAGGCTCAGGAGTTCAAGCCTTTTCGACAGAAACTTAGTCGAATACATCCTAAGTTGGCCCCCATTGCAGAAGGATATTCAAAAGATGTTAGCAGCAGGGATCATAGCACCTACAAGAAATTCATCTTGATTCTCCAACTTAGTTGTTGTGAGAAAGAATAATGGGTCAATTCGAATATGTATAGATTTCGAAAATCTGAATACATCATTCCTTAAATATAATTACCCATTTCCCGACATAGAGACATTGCTTCAAAGAGTAATGGGATCAGGAATGATGTCCATTTTAGATGGATTTTCCGGTTATAACGAGGTGTTGGTAAATAAATATGATCAACATAAAACTACATTCAGCACACCTTGGGGAACCTATAAATTTTTAAGAATGCCTTTTGGATTATTAAATGCCGGTGCCACCTTCCAAAGAGCCATGTATTTTGGTTTCAAAGAACTTATAGGAAAACTAATCTAAATATATCAAGATGACTTAACTGTTTTCTCAAAAGAAATATTTGACCACATAAGTCATCTTAGGTAGGTTTTCATAAGATGTCAAAAATATGGTATTTCTTTAAAAACCCTGCCAAGTCAATCTTTGGGGTTAATGAAGGCAAGTTGTTGGGACACATCATTTCTAAGGATGGTGTCAAAGTTGATCCTGAGAAAATTGAAGCCATTAAGAAAGAACCCTTGCCTCATATTATTAAAGCTCTCCAGTCTTTCAATGGTCATATTAATTTTATAAGGAGATTCATCCACAAATTTAGCAAAACTAATGACTCCTCTACAAAAATTGTTAAAGAAAGATGCTAAATTTGAGTGGACAGATGAAGGGAAATATGATTTCAAGTCTATAAAAGATTCCATATCCAAGTCCCCAGTCTTGATCAGTCTAGATTATTCCAAGGAATTTCAAATATTTTCCTTTGCCTCAGAGGACACCCTTGCTGGTGTTTTGCTTCAAAAGAATAAGGAGTGAAAAGAGAAACCTATAGCCTTTATGAGTAGAGCCTTGCAACATTCATAGTTGAAGTATACCACCATGGAGAAATAGGATTATGCTATTTATAAGTCCCTTAAACAATTTAGAACTTATGTAGGATACTCCAAAATCATTAGGTATGTACCCCATGCAGCTATCAAGGATATCATGTCTCAACAAGATTGTCTAGGAATTAGGCATAAGTGGGTTTCAAACATTCAAGAGTATGCTTTAGAGATAAAACCTACTAAGTTAATTAAGGGACAAGGTCTTGCAAAGATTTTGACCCAAGGAAATGGAAAATCCTTAGGAATAATATTCTAGAATAGTGATCCAGAACAAAGTGTATCAGATGAGGTTAAGAGATTAGAGCAGCACCCTTGGTATACTGACAACATCTTTTTCCTCTGTAACCTTACATGCTCTGATGACCTACTTGGCCATAGAAGAAGAGCATTAAGGTTAAAATAAACTAAGTATTGTTTAACAAAAGATGGTTTGGGTTGGAGAAACCCTGATGGTTTAATACTTAGATGTGTCGATGAACCTGAGTCCAAAAAACTCATGGTTGAGTTGCATACAGGATTTTGTGGTAGACATTTTTCAACAAGAACAACCACCCATAAAATCCTTAGAGCAGGCTACTATTGATCGAACCTCTTTTTATATGTGCACGAGTCTATCATATTTTTCCCCCAGTGTCAGTTGTTCACTAGAAAGCAACAAATGAAAGCCTTGCCTTTAAACCCAATAATAGTCCAAGCCCCTTTCTAGCAGTGGGGGCTTGATTTCATCAGTAAGTTCAAGGATAACTCAAGCAATGGTTATTATTGGATACTCATTGCCACTGATTATTTCACCAAGTGGGTAGAGGAAATACCCACCAAGAAAGAAATCAATGCTGTAGTCATGGATTTCTTAGAAGATAAGATTATCACAAGATTCGGTGTTCCAACTATAATCATCACAAATAATGGATCGTTCTTCGTTTCCTCTGCGATGTCATCCTTTTGTTTCAACTACGGCATTTTCCTATCCCATTCATCTAACTATTATCCCCAAGAAATGGTCTAGCTAAGTCAAGTAATAAAAACTTAATGACCATAATCAAGAAAACTATGGGTGATAATAAAAAGGCGTGGGATAGCAAGATCAAGTTTGCATTATGGGCCGATAGAATCACAAAGAAAAGTTCAACTGGGAGGATCCCTTTTGAACTTATTTACGGCCTAGATCACCTTTCCTATCCACTTAAAGCTTCTGGTGTATCAGCTTCTCCAGGCCTTTAGCTCAGATCAGGATGCCATTCAGAACATAATCAACTAGTTGATCGAGTTAGATGAGAGTAGAAGAAATTCCCTTGACCAAAGTATCAGAAATTCAGACAAAGTCAAGAGAAACTTTGATAGATCTACCCAGCTTGGATCCTTTCAAGTAGGTGACATAGTCTTGCATTGGGACAAACGGCAGGAGAAACTTGGGAAACACAGAAAGTTTGATAGCTTATGGTTGGGGCCATATATCATTGATGAAGTAGCAGGAACAAACACTTTCTATCGAAATGACCTAGAAGGAGAAAGGTTAAGCCTACAAGTGAATGGATTTCTCCTCAAGATGTTCTTTGTTGAGACGGTTTGATGCTTTTATTGGCATCGATGGTTTTAGGGCCAATTTATAAATCTTGTCGTGCATGTATTTTTAAATTTCATGTATCATATTGTTGTATTATAGATGTTTTGTACCATGTCACTAACCTTGAAATTTTTGTTTCGTATATTAGTCTTGTAAAATATTGATTTTTTGTACATCATAGGCTAATTCTATACATTAATCTACTTTTACAGTTGATTTCTTTTATATACATGTTATTGATAAGGTTTAATTGCTATGCAAAACCCAGAGATTCCTGAGTTATCACATCCTCTTCTTTGATCAAAAGACTAGTCAGAGCATGTGTCCCTGGATGGAGCCATATGTTACCACCTAAGTTGTACTTAGTGGTTTTCTATCAAGTGATTTTGGTGAACCGGAGAAATATGATCTGTTCTGACTTTAGAAGACCTTCAGAATTGCTTCTGGGAAGTGCTTGTTGTACTATATAACATGTTCATACCTTGTAGAGGAGTTGTAATAAAATGTTCTAGCATGATAGTGTCTGTAAAAGACTTGGTCTCTTGGAATTTATTTGTCAATCCGATGAACCCGAAGTGTTTTTTCTCTTGGTTATTATTGGTTTTTGAATAAATGACTGATAATTTCTGAGTTTTTCACTCAATACCTCCAAAGTTGGGGTGGTTGGCTTGTTATTTAGGCCTATTGAGGTTATTAGAGTCTATGTGCCAATGTATAAACATGCTAGGCATTATGCTCGAGTCATATGAACATGTCTAACTCCCCCTAGGTTTTAAATTTTTTTTTTAAGGTTTTTATTTTTCCAAAACTTAGGCTATTTTTTGATAGTCTAAACGGAAAAATTGGTTTTGTAATAAAAGTGGGCTCATAAATCAGTTTCAGCCATGGGGGTGCTTATTTTCTAACTCAAAGCACCCGGTAAACCCATAAACCCATGTTTCCTAAGTTTTGATTGATATTCCCATCACTCAGGTCAGAAAACCCTAAAAATCAAATATTGATTATTTTAATCAATAAATTAATTAAATAATGGAGAAACCCCAAATTCATAAATTAGTGGGATTTTCTCTGATTTGACTAAAATTAGTCTCATCGGCTTTGGACTGACTAGAGATGACCATTCCTTGATAGAAGGAGTTGATCTAGGCTGAATAGGGAGTGCACTACAACATGATTTCTTTGGATTTACACCCTCTCTCTCTCCTCCACACATGTGGGCTCAACTGGATGTGATTTGGTTGATGTTTTAGTTAACCGGTTGAGGTGTCAGTCCGATCAGCACTTCCATTTCTAGTTACACTCAATCATACTCGGATCAGACCTAGTTAGACTCAGATCAAGATCATCTTGACTCCTCATGCAGCTTCAATCTCTCTCTCCTTAAGAATTGCGCCCACTCTGGGCTAGGGTTCCAATTTTTGTTATAAATAAAGCACAATTTTCCTTTTCCAAGCTAGTTAGAGTTGGATGAAGAGCTATTTCCATTGTAATATTGATATATTTTCATTGTGAATAAAGAATATTTGGAGGCTATACCCTGTAGTGCATGTGTTTATGTGGATTCCCAACATCATGCTGCTAATGTGGTAACTGCAAATTTTTTCCATTTTTTGTGCTGCTTTGTATTCTGGATTCAAGGATTCAGTTGAATCAAGTAAGGGTGTAAACTAGGAAATTAAGATTACTTGCTCTTATGTATTCATATTATGTATGCTCAAGAATCTAAGTTATATGCTTAAATAAGATTTTTTTGCATGATCTTTCATTGTTTTGTTTCATACATTTATATCCAGATCTCATGAGGTGTTGTGAAAGCTTGTGTGATTTAGTTGCAGGTTCCTGATTGGATGAAGGTGTGTATCTAGATTGATTCCATTCCTTATACAATAATCTCAAGACTCTGTCCCTCGACGCTCCACAAAAGGGCCTCCTTTCAGCTTGTTCCATTCAAGCAACGAAACAACCTTCTCTCCTCTTACTCTCATTTTAAAAAATTAAATATTCTTGGTTACTTTGTTTATGCATGAGATTATAATTTATCATATGAAAAACATCTCATCAGATCTCATACATAATCATTCAAAAATCTAGATCTTTGGTTTTCAAAAGTTTTTCATAAGCATCATAGATCTGGCATAAAGAAATCGTCTTTTGGATGGCATTTTAATTGAAATATATAGCTTGCATGCATTAGATTTTTATTTCATGATTTAAAATATAAATCCATAAATCATTGCACATCATATTCGCTTCCCAAAATGCAAGCCAAGATCGCAAGGAAATCTTGCTTTCCTTGGTTCCTTTTTCACCCTTTTTTAAACTAGTTTTAACTTAGTTGTTTTCGGTTAAAAGTGGGCTGAACCAAAGGTATTTTCAAAGTTATTTTTTGGAATATTTTATTTTAATAATATTGTTGGTTTTTAGTAGGTATAACAAAAAATAGGAGGAGGTGCTGTCTGAAAAGTGACTTATGGGCCATCCGGAACCCCCCAGGGGTCTCCCCATTTCCTGAAATCTTTGATTTTTTCACTTTGTAAGATATTGGGTTCATTATGTATAAGAAAAAGTAATTATATCCATTTTATGATATTATAACCCCTGGTAATAAAAAAATATTTTGAATAGGCTCTTTCGAGCCCATTCCCCATCCCCCGTGGGGGGATTGACGTCCTTTTTTTTCTTTTTTGCATTTTTCCTATTTTTTAATCTAGATTAGTTTCATTTATGAAAAATAGTGTACTTTGATTAATTTCATCATATATTCCATATTATAAATTCAAATTAACTTGAATACTTACCCCACAAATCTCAATTGGACCGAAAGGTGAAAGAGGATTGTGGTAGATTTAATTAGAGAACCTATGGTTTGTTTTATTTTTTCTACTTAATTATTTACTATGTATTTATGCAAGCAATAATTTAAAATCAGCCCCTCCTTTATTCCCCAATTTAGGTCCACTTGGACCGAAAGAGGTTCCTGGAGGGTTTTCTTTTTTAATAAAAACACATCGATCAAAACTTACTAAAAATTACAAAGACTCCGATGTGTATGCTCTGCATTTTGGCTGCGGTTCATCTGATAAATCAAGATGCATGAAAAACAACATGAGTGACTATATTAATTAGGTGTCACCTTCCCCAATTAACCACCATCGGGCGAAAATCCAACGCCTCGATCAAACTGTAAATGGTGGAAAAATACCCAAAGGAAGTGGGACCTACTGGACAGTGACCTCGAGGCGCCGATATCTATTACACCCTAGAGGGTGTATTATAAACAAAGCCTTATAGATTTCATTCATCCCACACATTCCTTGTGGGTAGCCGTGAAGGTTTTATTTTTGGACATACTCCAAGTACCCCTCAGGTATATCTGGAGTCCCTTTTCACCTAATTTAATCCACTCATTTTTCATATTAACTTAAATTGTACCAAGAGACAATTGAAAAACATTCAATCCAAGAAAATTCAAGCACATATAATCATTTTGCAACTCAATTTTAATGTAGAAATTGAACCCAAGTGATAGAACAATTACACTCACAAAATTACTAATCAAACATGCAAAATTAACATCAGAGGAGCCTTGAAATTGGAGCATAACACTAATATGTATTGAATAAGTGTACAATAGCCAACCTTTTGAAGTAATAGGCTGATGAAATATATCATTACATGAGAGATTCGAATGCATAAGGATGCCATTCAAAATAGTCAAAAAGTAGGCCTACTAAATCTAGTCAAATCCCCCATAGGTGCATAAAGAAGTTTCCAAATCCACTAGTATGATCACGAATTGGAAAATTCAAGTAGGAAAGATAATAAGGGATGGAAAGACAACTCATACATTCTTTTATTATGAGAAAAAAATGGAGGATGATGTGGGAAAAAAACAAGTCAACTACACCTAGTCTAGCTTTTCCTTTTGTCTTAATTCTCAATAAAACAGACAGCTTTACAGAAAAAACAAATATGTGATTTGGAGGATCTGGAATAAACAAAACATGCTAAATATGATTTCCAATAGGTTTTCTAAGCACTCCATGAATTATTTTTAGCAAGTGTTGACTTCTATGACATGTAGAAGGAAACTAGCATAGAGTGGAACCTAGGAGACTAGGTAATAAGACAAAAATGATTTAATTAATGTCTAAGGTAGGTAACTATGGGTTGATTATTCTAAAAGACCCCCTTAAGCCTAAATTTATGAGTAAATATCATAAAACTATAGGGCCTAGCAACAAGGCTTAGTCACCCTTTACATACTGCTTGTCCATACAAATAAGGAAAGAGGCAAAAACCTAGTGGAAAAATCCTCCCTTAAACATGGACAATAAAACAAAATTTGAAAATATTGTCATCAATCATGCTTCACAACATGATCATTAATACCCAGTAGTGATTTGATATTGCTGAATGTGTTCTCATAAAAAACTTTGGTGAAGATGTCTGCTACTTGTTCTGAAGATGCACAAAAGAGTAGATGAACGGTGCCATCATGCACAAGCTGTCTGATGTAGTCCATATGGATCTCAATGTGTTTGGTTCACTGTCTCTGAACTGGATCATTGTAGACTCTAATAGTGCTCTGATTATCACAGTAGATCATAGTTGAAAACTTTGATTCGAGGCCACATTCTCCAAGTCTTCCCTGCAACCACAAATATTGAGTTGCTGCATTTACATCTCTTCTGTACTCTGCTTCTGTAGATGAGTGTGCTATGTCACTCTAATTCTTGCTTCGCCAGCTGATTGGTCCTTCTGCAAGCATGAAAACATATCTTGATGTTGAATTTTTATCTGTGTTGTCACCTACCCAATCACTTTCAGTAAACCCAATCAAATCAAGATTAGATTTAGCTTTGTAGAAGATCCCATGAGTTCTTGTTCCTTGAACAAAGTTAAGGATCCATTTGGCTGCTCTCCAATGGATCTCATGAGGCTGATCCATGTATCTTGAATCCACACTAACTGCATAATATATATCAGGTCAATTTTGTTTAAGATAAAGCAAACACCCAATCAACTACGTATAGAGTGTATTATTTACCATAGGAGAAGAACCTGCTTCTTCAAGATTAACTCTTGAAAGGAAAGGAGTATTGCTTGGATTGAAATATTTCATGTTGAACTTGTTTAAAAAATCTAAGGCATACTTGGACTGATGTACTTTGATTCCATGTTGGGATTTAGCAATTTCGAGACCCAAACATTGTCTCAACAATCCCAAATCTGTCATAGAAAATGCATGGTTCATTGAATCCTTCAAGGAGGCAATCTCTTTCTTTGAAATTCCTATAATCAGAAGGTCATCCACATACAATATATAATCATCAAATAACCATGAATAAGATTTAAATAAACATTAGTATTAGAATTGCATCAAACAAAACTCAATGATAGCAGAAAGCCATCAATCTTGGCATACCAAGCCCTCGGGGCTTGCTTGAGCCCATACAATGATTTATTTAACCTGCACACAAAAGATGGATTTGAAACAAACACTTCAGGTTTCTGCATGTAAATCTCTTTAGTGATATCTCCATTTAGGAAAGCACATTTCACATCCATGTGATGTACTTCCCACTACTTCGAAGTTGCAATGGCTAAAGCTAGCCTTATGGAGTCCATCTTTGCCACTGGTGCAAAGGTTTCATTATAGTCAATACCATGTACTTGTGAGTAGCCCTTAGATACCAATATTGCCTTATATTTCAAATGAAAACCATTAGAATCAAACTTAGTCTTGAAAACCCATTTACATTGAACTAGCTTCCTCCCCGGGGGAAGATCAACCAGTTCCCAAGTGTTGTTCTTCTGCAGCGAGATGAATTCTTCTTTCATTGCTATTTTTCATCTTGGATCATGTGCTGAATATTCACATGTATATGGATCTAATTCAACCATCAGATAGCACTTTTCATCAAATAAGGGATCTTTCATACATAGGGCACTCTGAAACTGAGATCTAGTCCTCCTAGTGTCACTAAGATTTCCAGCTAGTTCCCCAGCTGCATGAATGGTATTTGCTTCCCATTTTGGTCTTGTAGGACTGTTAGGATCTGCAATCAAATCTTCATTATTATAAATATCAGAATCAACAAACTCATTATTCTCTCCACTTACAATCAATGGATCTGGTGGTGAAGAAGACTATGAAACTTCAACTGCTGCTAAGGGATCTTATTGGAACTGAACACTTCTTTCAATGAAGGATTTGTTAGTGCTCAAGTTGATCATATTGTACCTTTTTGAATCTTTAGAATACCCAACAAATAGGTACTCTTGGATTTGGGGCTGCAAGGCCTTTTTCTTTTCAGTTGGAATTCTATCCCAATCCTTTGAGCCAAAAATCTTGAAATGGGTCACATCTGGCTTGTGCCCACTCCAAGCTTCGAAAGGAGTTATACCATCAAGCTGCTTATGAGGCACCCTATTCTATATGTAGGATGTATAGTTTATAGCCTCAGACAAAAACTTTGGTTGCAAAGTCTTAGCCTCTATCATGCAGGTTGCCATCTCCTTCAGTGATCTGTTCTTTCTCTTAGCAACACCATTTTGTTGTGGTGTGTAAGGGATTGAATGTTGCATCCGAATACCTGCATCTTTACAATACTAAATAAACTTAGACTTGACATACTCACCACCATTCTCAGAACTGAGGATATTCAGTTTCCTCTGAAACTGGTTTTCAACCAAGGTTTTAAAGACTTTGAAGAGGTCAAAAACTTTAGACTTATGCTTTAGGAAGTGAACCCAAAAATTCCCGGAAAATTCATCTATGAAGTTCAATGCATATTTGGCTTGACTTATGGACATATGAGGAAATGGACCAGCAATGTCACTCTAGATCAACTCAATACGTGTAGAGGTTCTCTCATGACTAGCTCTCTCAAATTTGTGCTCTGGGTGTTTTCCTAGGATACATCCTTGATAGACTCCCTTGGAAAACTTGATCTTTGGTAACCCTATTACCATATCTTTTTCACTCAAATCAGAAAGATACTTGCAGTTAATATGGCCAAATATTTCATGCCAAATCTTTCTTTCCTCATTAGCATGAATCAGAAGAGTGGAGGGGTTTGAGTAGGGTAAAAAATGGGAAAACATGTATACCTTCGAATTGTGATCAACAACACCTTTTTCTATGACTTTACCATTCGAAATCTCTGTGATTTCAACATCATCAAGGGAGAAGATGACCTTCTTTGGAGACCTAGTGTGAGTCATCTGATACACTGACAAGAGATTAGAGGCAAGACCTAGAACATACAACACATTATTGAACTTACCATGATCAAGATAAATCCTTCATTTCCCCAAACTGTCAATGAGAGAGTCATCTCCCAAAACTATTGGTGGACCTTTCGACATGTCAAGAGAGGAGAATTCCTATTTTGTCAAAACCATATGTCTAGAATCTCTGGAGTCTATGATGAAGTTAGGTGAGCTTGATGTGCCATCAACCAAAGCATGTACTCTCTCTTTGTCTTCTGAATTTGATCCTCCTTCCCTCTTCTTTGAGCAATCAGGAAGGGAGATGTTATTCTTCTGCAGGAGTTGGGTCAACATGTCAATTTGCTTCTTCATACAAGATCTCTCAGGATGATATCCCTTACTGTAGTATGCACACTTTCTCATTTCTCCTTTGTTCTTCTTCTTCTGGAAGTTCTTCTTGGAGCCTTGGGGCTCCTCCTGAGACTTGTTCTTGTGTCTCTTTTGCTGAGGTGGATTTTTAGCTTTTTTCTTGCTTTTTGACTCCACCCTTGAATCTCCAGCAATCAAAGCTTGGTCTTTGGAAGGTTTGATGGTTCCCATCATCACCAACTCATCTTGTTCTTGTGTGAGGGATTCCATGAAATTTGAAAGCTTAGGCATCTTCCAGGATCGAGCTGTCAACTTGGTGGCATGGAAGGTCGAAACAAACACTGAATAGTTAGGGCCAAGCTTCGAGAGTATGGCCAAAACTAGTTGCTCTTCCTTGTTTTCAATCCCACACTTTTTTAGCTGCAAAACAAGGGCTTTAAACTTGGAAAAATAGAGTTGCAAGGATTCGAAGCTACTGGGACTCAAGGATATCAACTCATTCTCTATTTGATGTCTTATCATCTCATCTATCTTACCAAAAATCTATACAATATTATCCAACACTTCATTAGGTGATGTCAATCCATCAAGATGGAAGAGGTCTCTTGAAATTCTCAGAGACAAAATACCATAGGCCTCATCCCTCCTATTGTTCCATTTGATTTTCTCTGTAGCTGCATCGGGCTCTGCCTCAATTTCCATAGTAACCCTGTAGGGACTTTTCGCTCTCAACAATATCTCCATCTCAACTTTCCATTGAAATAAATTAAATGGAGTCAAGATGATCTTCTGAGATTGGTCCATAGCTCAGAAACTGTGCCCTTCAGTCAACAGAATATACTCCCAGTCAATATGTTGAACCTACAATAGCAATATGGAAGGAGAGAAATCAATCTACAAAGGCTCTAATACCACGTGGAAATTGAACCCAAGTGATAGAACAATTACACTCACAAAATTGTTAATCAAACATGAAAAATTAACATCAAAGGAGACTAAAATTGAAGCATAACACTAATCTATATTGAATAAGTGTACAATAGCCAACATTGTGAAGTAATAGGCTGCTGAAATATATAATTACATGAGATATTCAAATGCATAAGGATGCCATTCGAAATAGTCAAAAAGTAGGCTTAATAAATCTAGTCAAATCCCCCATATGTGCATAAAGTAGTTTCCAAATTCACTAGGATTCTTATGAATTGGAAAAGTCAAGTAGGAAAGATAATAAGGGATGGAAAGAAAACTAATACATGCTTTTATTAGAAGAAAAGGATGGAGGATGATGTGGGAAAAAAACAAGTCAACTACACCTACTCTAGCTTTTCCTTTTACCTTAATTCTCAATAAAACAGGCAGCTTTATAGAAAAAGTAGATATGCGCTTTGGAGGATCTGGAATAAAGAAGACATGCTAAATATGGTTTCCAAGAGGTTTCCCTAGCACTCCATGACTCAGTTTTAGCAAGTGTTGACTTCTATGACATGTAGAAGGAAACTAGCATAGAGTGGAATCTAGGAGACTAGGTAATAAGACAAAAATGATTTAATTAATGTCTAAGGTAGGTAACTATGGGTTGATTATTCTAACATTTAAAGCATTGGTTATTTGTTTACTTCTTTCGATATATATATTGTGTGTCATCATTGTGCTTACTTGTGTTTATTTGGTTTCCAAGAGGTTTCCCTAGCACTCCATGACTCAGTTTTAGCAAGTGTTGACTTCTATGACATGTAGAAGGAAACTAGCATAGAGTGGAATCTAGGAGACTAGGTAATAAGACAAAAATGATTTAATTAATGTCTAAGGTAGGTAACTATGGGTTGATTATTCCAACATTTAAGGCACTGGTTATTTTTTTACTTCTTTCAATATATATATTGTGTGTCATCATTGTGCTTACTTGTGTTTATTTTTCATCCTGATATCTGTGGTTCTCAATTGTTAATTTCAAACTCCTAAGCAACTTATTCAATTTAATACCATCATACTAAAGTAATTAGCCTTAGTAACTTAATAGGGTC
>LPNX010137662.1:0-93491 GCA_001517045.1 Pseudotsuga menziesii
TAAAACAAAACCCTAAACCCTAGTTTGAATTGAATTTATTCTTGAGATTGTGTTAGCATGTTTCCTTAGCCTTAGAAACAGTTTCTGACACAAACAGGAAGAAGAAGGACATCACATCTTTATTAATCCTGAAAACAAGTACAAGTATACCTTCTCTTCAGGTTTGGCACCTCACGAAACCTCGATCTGGTTTTGCTACTTCTCTTCTCCAAAGAACTCAGCCTCCAAGCTCTGAAACACAAGGGGAAGACCTCCAAGGCAAAGGTGTGGGCAAAGAGAGTCCTGATTCCTCCAGCATAACAATGCAGAAATTCCAAGTCCCCTCTCATGGACCTCCATACCTCTATTTATATGGGTGAAATAAGGTAGTTTTGAAGGTTGGAGAAGTTACAGTAGTTAAGGAAATTAAGTTAAATGACTTAACTAATCTCCAATTAACTCATGTTTTAATGTTTAAATGCTAAGAGGCACATTCGTGGGTTTTCCTTAAGGAAAATCGTGAATGGACAAAAAAACGCATTTTTAGGGTATTTTTGGGCATTTTCAGAATTTGGTGTCTTCTGGAAAGTTTTAGCTCACTGAAATACCTTTCTAACGGTGCAGAGATAAGGTCAAATGAAGCTACAAAACTGAAGATATGGATCCTCCAAGATAGGTGTTTTTTCAGTGACTTTCAATGACTTTCATGAAGGGTCGTCATGCGACAGAAACATGGGAAAGTGGTCACAGGCAGAGATGTGTCATTTTGAGCTATAACAAATTCCCCCTAATGTGTGAGGTTAGAGGGGAAGACGATATCCGAAATACATTATAAAGGAAACAACTGAGTATGGAGAGAGCAGAGAATCCAAGATCGAAAGGCTCGAACAAAGGTACTTGTAAGAGAGATAAATGTCAAAAAAACTGATCTCTGGCATATACACATCCATATACAAAACATCGCCATAAAGATACAGGCGGATCCAACATATGTATAACTGATGAAACTATCATGGTCGCTCAATATGCAAAAAGGCGCCATATCAAATCTAAAAGAGCCATGGCCACAAATGAACAAGGTGGATCCATGCTCAACAATCGATCATAGCCACAAAAAATACAAGGTGGATCTATGTCTCAGTAAAATGTCATATAAAGTATAACAAGGTCTTGCACAACTTGGGCAATAGAAAAAGATGACAATGCTACTGTCGGCCCCAAGGTCTTCAATCCAAACTGCCCAAAAAAGGTACGAATCCTAACCATGCGAATAAAGGAGTTGAAGTCGAACATGGAGGAAGCCGTTTGATTACCGGTCAATAATGAGAACCGTTAACAAACACGAGTGAAACCACCATTAATGAAAATGGTCCCCAAGGTACCTACTACATTCTAACAAGTGTGATTACAAGGACTTGAAGTCAAACACTTGAAGAATCCATCGAGTAGGAGACATTAAGGTATCCCCACTACCCAATAGCGAGGGAAATTGCCATTAAGGACAACAATTCCCAAGGTACTGTCATAAAACTCTAAATCTCATCCCCAGAGCAAGATGTGTTGCAGTCGATAGGAAGAGATCCATTGGAAGGAAGGCATTAAGGCATCCTTCATCATCCAACACGAGGTAAGTCAAAGACTAATTGGATCTGGAATTGGTATTGAATTTCACAACAAGGAACGCCGAAGACATGATGAAATGAACTGATACCAGGGAATGGCCGACACAAAAGGTCAAGGAAACTACAGAATGGCCGACAAAGGTTTAATCCTTGAACAGTGAGCACGACACAAAAGTGACTTAGGCAGCTTTTGACACAAAAAGGGCCAACGAAACAAATCTGCAATGTAGGAGACATTGACAGATTCCCCATATAATTGGAAAAAAGACCAACTGGAGGAGTAAGAAACTCTGAATCGGGATAAGGTCAAAATACTAGGACCCAACTGTTGATAGACTCAAAACTGGTGCTTTGATCAAGGAAACAAGACTTGCTTCCATAATGTAAAAAGACATGGAAATAAACCTTCCCCTTCCCTTCTTTCTTGTAAAGGTTTAACGAGTCCAAGAAAGCAAACTCGGGACCATCTTCATTTTTTGACAAGCTCGAAGAAAAGAAAGAAGAATGCTTGATAAAGCACTAATTCGTGGATTTTACGAGCCCGAACTAGTACATGCTCGACGATGTTTTCATAGTTTAGAGAGTCTGAAAAATCCAAAGAAGACTCCAGGGGGGTCCTTTTTCGTACAATTTAGTCTCCTAAGGCCGAAAAAGTATAAAACAAACCAGAGAAGAACCCTCTTAACTTTCGAAGAATAAAAGGCGCACTTTTTTCGTAATTAGTCAGGAAGGTCCGAAAAAGGTTAAATTACCACCTACCCAACGCTCCTTCAAAAGTAGCATATAGCCTGAGTTTTACGAGTGTGAAGGAAGGCAAGATCACTCGGAAAGATCCATTTGATTACGAGAAATGGAGCTTACAACAATAAACTTGATGCTTTGTTCTTTAGAGTTTAACGATCATGACAAAGACATAAAGTACACTCGGAATATTTTTCATGTTTTGGTCCAAAGCACGAAAAAGAGAAAACTAAGCTCATACCGGGGGTTCCTTTTCTGTAAGTTTAGTCCCTCAGGTCCAGAAAAGAGATAAACCTATGCCTAAGAATACTCTTCTCAATTCAGTAGAAAAGAGAGGGATCCTTTCTCGTATTATTCCACATGGTCCGAGAAAGAGATAACCTACCACCCATGTGGATGCCCATTCACATATTCTTAACGAGCTTGAATGGACAAGTTTACTCGGCAGTCAAGTCTATTTTAAGGAGTCAGACTTGGGCCTAAAGAAACTCATAATATTCCTCGTGAAGTTTTAACGAGTCCAAAAAATTCAACTCGCGTCCTCCTTACTATTTTTAACGAGCTCGAAGGAGAGCAAAAAGAATGCTCTAAATGCGAGGAGACGAGTGTCATAGGCAGGCGAAACTAGTTCCAAGCGCAAGGAACAAACCTATGCATAATGCAAGGAAAGTGAGCAAGATAAGGACACTCAGCGAACGTCTCCTCAAGGTAAAGGGTTTCAAGTTGCAAAGGCAAAATGATACAAGGCTAAGCGGCGATGAGAACAAAGATGAGGGCTTATACAATGAGCTAAAAGCGTGGAAGCCGGCATTAGGATCATAAGCGCGAGCAGGGCACATGCAAATGCAATTATGACTTGAACAATAAGGTGAGGCTAGTAAACAATTGTGAATCCAACTAAGAATCTTGTCTCCAAGAAACAACAACATCAGATTCATATTCAAAATAAAAGATCCGATGCGGGTCACTTTGGCAGAAACACATGTGACTTTGCTATCTTCTATAAAAGGGAAAGTCAAGGAAAAATCAACCGAAGAAGATTCTATAGCACCAAGGCTCAAGGGTTTATAATCAGTAAGATAGACCTTAGAAGGTGAGCAAAAATCAACAAGGGGGATAGAGTCTGTAGGAACACACTCAATATCCAAGGAGTCGAAAAATTCATAAGAAAAATCAAACTCATCAGGATCATTGACTTGCTTTTCAAAGGAAGAGTCAAAAAACTCAACAAGACCAACATAAGAAGAAAGGTCAGGCTTACTAGGAAAATCAGGGTTAGACTTAGTCACAACTGAACCATGATCCAAAAGAAGGTCAGACTGTATCAAAGACTCTAGGAAAACTTCATCCAAAGGAAGGAAATCATCCGAGATAGGACACATATCTAAACCTTCAAATGGATCAACAGAGTGGAGAGAAGGCTCTATAGTCTGTATAGGATGACTCACCCAATCAACTGCTGGGACCAAGTCCCGAGAAGCTAAGCATGAAAATAGAGGCTGCTTTTCAGAAGCAATTGAACACAAAGGACAAGAGGCCACATAGTTCACCCATGGCGGGGTAGTGTCTACAGAAACATTGGGAACCAATAAAGGGAAGACCTAGTCTCTAGTTGGGTCAGGAGAACGATCAAGAATATCCAACTGATCGATAGTGACAATTTCTTCGCCATGATTAATATACATCACACGAAAGAATGTTGACACCACAGCTTGCATGGCATAGAAATAATCACGTCCAAGGAGCATATTGAAGTCCAAGGGGTCTTCTATCACCATGAAGTCAACTAAGACGGTCTTCCCACCCAAAGTAACAGGATTTTGAGCAAGAATTCCAAAGGCTGCACAAGTTCTTCTATCAAACGCCAGTAATTGACTAGCAGTCGACACAAGGCTGGGAGATCCCATACCTCTCCAAGCACGAGCAGACAAAATACTAACTGAGGCCCCTTCATCAACAATACAACGAGCAATCGTATAGGGTTCAACTTTGACCTTTATCTGGAAAGGTGCATGGGAAGGAAGGCGCGGCTCAACTAGGCTATCCCAATCAAAGGAAGCAATCCGAGAGCTTGGTGGGGGTTGATCTGAAACAAGTTCATTGCCCCCTTGTTCAGTAAGAGCTGAACTGGCAGTGAAGAAAATGTGACTAGTAGACACGTCACTCTCCAAAGGAAGAGTGGGATTGATCGATACTGGAATCAATTCAACCGCTTCGTGAAAGTCACTCTCCGAAGGGAGAGTGGGATTAACCAAAGATGACATTGGTTCAATCACATGAGGAGCACTCTCCAAAAGAAGAGTGGGGTCGACCAAATCTGAGATTTGTTCGACCACTTGATCAACCAAAGGTTGAGTAGGATGTTGAGAAACTATAGGGTGTTCAGAAGAATGAAATCCATGAGTCTCGGACCACACTCTTCGCACCTCTGGGATAGCAGGGCATAGATGAGTAAGGTGATCTCCCTTGCATAGCACACAAGGGAACTTAAGATGATGCTTCGAACGACCAGTTTTCTCAACGGTGTCAACATGACTAGCAGTGGATGACTATTTTCTCTCAACATGACTAGCATAGGATGAGAGTTTGCCCCCAGCGTGAACAACAGAGGCTGGGTGACTGGGTCCAACCTCACTAAGAGAGGCTGGTTGTTGAGAGACTCCATAATGTTCAAAAATAGGATGACCATGAATCCAAACTCGTCGCACCTCCGGAATAGAAGGGCATTTATAAGTAAGGTGGTCTCCTTCACAAAGCTTACAAGGAAACTTGAGCTTGTGTTTTAAACGGGTATCCTTTTCAACAGTGTCAACATGACTCGCAGTGGTTGACAAATTGGATTCAACATGAACCACAGAGGTTGAAAGACTGCCCCCAGCATGACTTGTAGAGGCCGAGAGACTGGGTCCGACATGACTTGCAGAGGTAGGACGGGTACCATCAACATGAACAACAGAGGCTGAATGGTAAGAATCAACATGCTTTGCAGCAGTTGAGTGTGTGCCCCCAGCTTGAGCAACAAAGGCTGGGTGAACGGATCCAACGTGAACAACAGAGGTTGGATGGGGAGGTTCAACTTGAACACCAGAGGTTGAACGAGTGCACTCAACGTGAACACCAGAGGCTGAGTGACCGGATCTGACATGACCCGAAAAGGTTGGAAGGATCCCACCAGCTTGATCACCAGAGTCTGGATGGATAGCTCCAACATGAACAACAGAGATTGGATAGGAAGGTTCAACTTGAAAACCAGAGGTTGAACGGGTGCACTCAACGTGAACACTAGAGTTTGAGTGACTAGATCCAACATGACCTACAGAGGTTGGATGGGTGCCCCCAGTCTGAACAACCGAGGCTGGGTGGTGAGGTTCAACTTGACTTGCAGAGGTTGAATGGGTGCCCCCTTACTTATGTGATTTCTTCCTATTCCTCCTTCTTTTACTCCTTTTAGACTGCCAGTTACTAGTATCAGTGCTTTCACTGCATGAGGTAGAAGGAGGAGGAGAACTAACTACAGGTGAAGGGGAGATAGTGTTTTGATGCCCTTGATATAAGGAGCTTACTTGAGAAGCATCAAGAGCATTCAGGACAGTTGGAGTGGAAAACAACCACACCGGTAGCCCTAGGGTGAATCCTGGAAGATTCAAGGTGGCCATCAAGGGAACGCCAACATTCCCTGTGAGAGGAATAGGACAAGGAGCTCCCATCATGGGGATCTCTTGGTTGGTGTTCGAAGGGGTGCTAGCCATAGCTTAAAAACTAGAGACAAAGTATGAGGTTGATAAGCAACCAAAATTACAAAGCATACACCTAAAGGCACACTAAGTACAGACAAACCACACAGCACTCACTAAAAATTCCTAAAGCCAAACAGACAAACGGGTATAAGATATACTTTCCAGAAGAAAGCTGATGAACGATTACTTAGCGTCCTTGAGGTGGTTCTCAGGCACAAGTGGAGGAATCACCCACCACCCTCCTGCACTTTCCACAAGGGTTACCTTCCAAGCCCGTCCAAGGTCAACCAGAAATAACCTTCCGGTGTACTTGTGTATGAACCCTAGATGTCAAAGAGACTAGAGGCTACCTTAACTAAATTGAAAGTCTGGGGGGGCAGTCGTCAGCCGAACTCGTACGCATGGGAAGGGTAGCTGAGCTCGAAACTCTGTCTAGGATAGAATCCCCAGATGCGTAAAAGTCCTGGGTTACGTTTTGACAAGGATTCGGAGGGTTATCTCCTCTGTCCAAGCCTCCACGCGGCCTAGTGCTTAACTCCCGTTTGAGAGGAGCTTCCCAGAAACAATCAATGTAGAAAAGGATTTACCTAGTGATAGGCCAACTACGTCTGAATTTAACACTTGTGGGGAGTTAAAAATCCCTATCCCACAAGTCTAGCCTAAGCTAGTTGGTGTATTACCCTATAAAATAAAACTTACTAGCAATTTTTAAAATTATATCGTTTATTTTAAGGGCTGTTATTAGTCAGAGGGTAAATGGCATGAAACTTATGTGGTGTTTTGACTCAAAAATTGAAAAAAAATGACTAAGCAAAGAGAAATTAAATGCAAAAAGCAAAAACCATTCTCTTTATATTTTCAAATAGAAACTTGCAATCCAAAAAGAACAAATCTTTTTATATTTTTTCAAAAACAATGATATGCCATGCAATCTAGACTAAAAAACTAATCTACATGCACATAAAGCAAACATATGTTTTTGTCTTTTTCTTTTATAAAATGCAAAAGAAAAATCAGCCTATCAACTAATGCAAGCAAGTACTGAAAGCAAAGCAAATAGACAACTACTCTATATCCCAAGAAACAAACCCTAGGTTTCCCTAAAGTTAGATATCAACCTCTCCTGAAAAGAAGGCTTACAAAGGTAAACAAGCCAACAACTTTGGAATGAAAAGACTGAGCGATAAGACTGACATAAACAAAGGTCAAGAAGTCCCAAGTATCAATCTAAACCTACAAATAAAGGTTGCTCAGTACCTTATTTAAGAAGGTCAGACCAAAGAAGGAGGTGGGAGGGGGGCAAGCAACACAAACAAGTATAGGTTTTTTTTTAATTTTCTTTTATAAATGCAAAAGAAAAACTACCTACAAACTAAAAGCATGCAGATAACAAGAACAAAGCAAAAGGAACTCTGCTATACAACCACCAAACAAACTCTAGACTGAACTAAAGTCAGCATAAACCCTACTTGGAAGGAAGGCTTGTATAAAAGACAAGTCAACTATTTTGGCAAGGTGAAGTTAACCAACAAAACAAGAAGGAAACCAACACCAACAAGTTTCTGGAATCAAACCAAGATCATTAACAGAGGCTGACCAGAAACATAAGCCAAAAATCAAACCAAGAAAAGGAAGACAGGGGAAAGAGCAAAGAACAAACCCTAATGCTATAAAAAGGCTTACCACATAGGTAGAGAACAAGCAAAAAGGATGACAGTAACTCCCTAGAGTCATGCACCTGCAGAGGACCCTAAAAGACCTACCCAAAACACCTTCAAACAGAAGAAAAATCACAAAAGAGGAAAAACACTATTTAAAGGGGCATTCGCGACTGTCTATAAGTGCAACCCGCGAATGACTCGCGACTGTTTAGTATAGCAACCCGCGAATTCAAGCAAGTATTCGCGACTGCTCAGAAGAGCAACTCGCGAATGGGTGGAAAAATTCCCAAAAAGGTCAAAAACCACCTTAAGAAGGTAGAGGAAGTGTGCTATCAGATTTATAAAGTGTTCCTAAGTGGAAAGAAGGACCTGAAACAATGTAAAAGGCTGAAAGAAATCAAGAGAAACCCCAAACAGACAAGGCTCTCCCCAGCAGAGTCGCCAGTTCTGTTATAAAGGAAAGTATCCTATGGCTAGGGTTTAAGAGGCCATCAACGTACTGGGGTTGAAAGAGAGATGCACAAAGTTCAGCAAGCATATATCAACAAGTTTCAGAGATAAGAAAGGTCCACACCTGATAAACTGAAGGCTGGTCCAAGCTTTCTCTTCAATCCTCTTCTTGCTCCTCTCGCTCCAAGAGACCTGCAAAACAAGTTATACCTTCCTCAAACCATTATGACCACATACAAGACAATGATAATCAAATAAACATGAACTAATTATTTGAATAACATCATCATATGATCAGAAATAGAGATTCAATCACACATTGAACAATGATTTGGGAAGAAGAAGGACATCACATCTTTATTAATCCTGAAAACAAGTACAAGTATACCTTCTCTTCAGGTTTGGCACCTCACGAAACCTTGATCTAGTTTTGCTACTTCTCTTCTCCAAAGAACTCAGCCTCCAAGCTATGAAACACAAGGGGAAGACCTCCAGGGCAAAGGTGTGGGCAAAGAGAGTCCCGATTCCTCCAGCATAACAATGCAGAAATTCCAAGTCCCCTCTCATGGACCTCCCTACCTCTATTTATATGGGTGAAATAAGGTAGTTTTGAAGGTTGGAGAAGTTACAGTAGTTAAGGAAATTAAGTTAAATGACTTAACTAATCTCCAATTAAATCATGTTTTAATGTTTAAATGCTAAGAGGCACATTCGTGGGTTTGCCTTAAGGAAAATCGCGAATGGACAAAAAACTCATTTTTAGGGTATTTTTGGGCATTTTCAGAATTTGGTGTCTTCTGGAAATTTTTAGCTAACTGAAATACCTTTCCAACGGTGTAGAGATGAGGTCAAACAAAGTTATAAAACTGAAGATATGGGTCCTCCAAGATAGGTGTTTTTTCAGTGACTTCCAATGACTTTCATGAAGGGCCGTCATGCGACGGAAACATGGGAAAGTGGTCACAGGCAGAGATGTGTCATTTTGAGCTATAACAGTATGTAAACTAATTTTCTCTTTAATGTGTCAAAGAACGTATCACATTCTTCTATCTAGTTAAACTCTTGATCTTCTCTTAACAGTACTTCCAGAGGGTATGTCATATCAGAGTAGTGCCGAATGAATTTTCTATAGTACCCTATATGTCCTAACAATACTTTGACCTATTTTGGGTTCACCGATGGTTTTAAGTCGAGGATAATTTTTATCTTTGCAAAGTCAACTTTGATACCTTCCCTGCATACAATATTCCCTAATAGGATTCCTATAGGGGTTAAGAATATGCATTTATTAATATTGAGAGATAACTGAATTTGTTGCCAGCGTTCCAGCATAAGCCTTAACCATTTACAGTGGTCTTTCAGCATAGAGTAGATCTTCCGGTCCTCGAAGTATACTGCCATTGTTTTGTATATGTATTCTTGAAATGTATTGACAACTATTCTTGAAAACACTACAGGTGCATTTTTGAGACCAAATGGCATGAATCTGTAGGCAAATGAACCAAATTCACATAGGAAGGTTGTATTTTTTTGATATTTTTTGGCTATTGGCACCTGATTATACCCTGAAAATCCATTTGTAAAGGAATATCATTCATGCCCTGCAACTTCGTTTAGGATTTCATCCGCATATGGAGTCGGGAATGGATCTGTTAAGGTAACCTTGTTTAATTCATGAAAATTGACACAGATTCGTAGTTTTGTCAGGTCGTGTTTTTTCGGTTGGACAACCATTGGGCTTGCACATTTCGATTGGTCGATGGGGTGAATTATTCCAACTGTAAGCATATTACCAATATCCTTTTTTACTATTTCTTTGTATTTATGTCCCAACTTATAAGGTATTTTCTTGACATGTCAAGCATTAGGTTTGATGTTTATCTTCATCTCGCCCATTTCTGCTACTAATCCTTTTAAGTCTTTGTAGTCTCGTGCAAATACATCTTGAAATTATTTTAATAAGTCAACGATTTCTGTGGTTTGTTCTTCGCTCCAATAGTCGCTAATTCTTTCCATTTTCGGTCTATTATCGTTAGAAATGTCAATTTATTTAGTTTTTACTTTTGCGTCCATCCATTCTAGTGCTTTACTTTCATTAATCTGTCGACTACCTTCGTTGAACTGTGAAAATGTTGTTGGAAAGTCTGCTGCTGTCATTTGGTCGGTGTCGTTTTTGTCGGCCAACTCTATTTTGAATATCGTTTTGACTGGTTTGATTGTTTCTGGGTGATCAATCTTCCATTGAAAACTCCTCCCATCTCTGTGTTCATTTTATAATTGGAGTCTTGTCGACTGTGTTATTTTGTTGAATTGAATGTTATAGCATGCTATACTTGGTTGGATTCTATTTTGTGTCGATTCGTTACTAGTCAGTTATATAAATGTTTTTATCTGTTTGGTAGCTTTGACTAGTTTTGTGTCTTCCGATATAAAGCTAAAGTCCTTAATGAAATTTTTTCTAAAAGTTCATTCCATAAGAATGTTTTTCCTCGTGCCTCTTCCATTTTATACCACTTGTTAGGTAGGTCATAAAATGTCGAGGGAAACAGGTGTAGCCATATACATTCGTCTTTGTAACCAAGTCTTCTCCACTATGTTTCACATATTCATATATGATTTTTTGGATCTTGTCCTTGAATGAAGACAAGTATTTGTGCCTATTTTGTTAGCTTCCTTCCTCTGAATCTTTCTACGATGAAATTCGAAGCTATTTTCCACATTTGCAGTCTCAACTGAGGGGTGTCCCACCATTGAGTAGCTTGTCCTGTAAACGTTTCAACTAGGCTCCGAAGTTGGCCATGTTCACCTAGGTTCTTAGAGACTTGTTCTACACGAAGAGCTGGTGATTCTCTTTCTTTATACCGAAGACTTTGTTTATTATCTATTTTTATTGGTGCTAATGAGGGGTATTCCCTTATTATTTTCTCAAATATTTTTGGAATGGTTGATATAGAAAAGCATTGTTAGGTTGATTTCTTATGGATAGCTTGAATGGACCAGTAACCTCGTGCTTGTGTTTCATAATTTTCAATCTACCAATCATATAATTCTGCATCTGAGTTATATCCGACTGAGTCCTGGTTCCCTAGATGAAGTTCACCATAATTATTGGGTTCAATATAGTCTTCATTATTGTGTATTTGGTATATTTGTTGAATGTCGACTTCTTCATCGATAGGTTCGGTCCAAGGTTCACCTTGGGAAGGGTGAATGGGGATAATAACTTTTTGTTCGTTCCCTTTTAATTTTATTCTTTCCTTGTCTAAAGATATTGATGCTTTCATTTTTCTTCCCCATGTTCGACCTACCAAGGTTGGGAAGGAGCTATATCCTTCCTTAGGTTTGATAATTTCGAAGTCGATCTTAGTCGATATGCCTTTTATCATTGTATCTACATTTCTCTAAACCCCAGTGGGTTCAATCAGTCCTTGGTTGGCTAATTTGAGGTATATGCCTGACTCGTTTAGGCGAGGTATGCCCAACTTCTCCCATGTATCTCATGTCATAATATTTACTTGTGAACCGAAGTTGAAAATGACTTGTCGAACATGATATCCTTCAATTTCAAAATCGACAAGTGGGTCAGTATCACTCTTGTATTTTTATTCAAACTGCATATATTTTTAGTTTGTTTATCTATATTATTTTTGTGCTTCATATTATATAATAAGTCAATGAATTGAGACACCGATTTATCATTTTGTATTAAAGTGAATAGTTCTTCGAGTGTGTTTTGTAGTCTGTCATCGACTGCTTCCTGTCTAGCAAATTCCTGAAACATGGTTGATGCATCATTATATAATTGTTTTTGTTTTGTCAGATTAGAGTAATCATTTTTTGCTTTAATTTTTCTATGCGTGGGTTATCATTTCCGATTTTTGTCCCTTGTCCAATTACTATATGTAGGTTCTTTGTATGTATTACATCCTATTTTTGAACACACGACAAGACATTAACATTTTTATTTTGATTAATCATGTCAAGCATGGTGGGACAATCCTCTAGTGAGTGATCACCCACACCACAGCTAGTACAAAACTTTAAATCAATTCTATCCTTTTATGGAAAGTCTGCGTAGCAGTGTCCTTCTTTATAACATGTAAAGCACTGGATGGGTCATCGTGGTTGGTTGTCAAGATTTCCAGAAAATTGTCCTCGACCTCCAAATCCTCCACAACGATTATCGACGACCTTCACATCTTTGATTATTCAGCCTGTTTTGACCGTTACTCCTTGGAATGTTATCATTATTCTGCGCGACTACATTCATTTGGTAGACTGCTTGATAGTTTTGTCGATTCTTCAGGTTTAAATGGAATTCGTTCGTTGTGTGACTCTTTACGTCATAGATGCGCACCAAGATGCTTTTCCATTTTTCATGTTATATGGGAAATCTTTTGTTGTATGCTCTCCATGTTCTTGGAAAATGTCGCAGAATCATTTTCTTTGAACAAAAAGAACTTCTTCTCGACTTATGTCTTGTCAACAATTATCCTTAGTGTGTCTGGCTGTGGAGCACTTTGTGCACCAAACATCCTGATTTTTGAGGTTCAGCTCTTTCAAAGATTTCTGCATAATTTCCAACTATTCCTCCATCTTAGTATCGACGGGATATGATGGCAAATCCTCATCCATATCTACCTGCAGAGCTTTGGTAAGTGCATCTTCATATGTTTTAAATGTCTCCAAGTTTATATGCAGCCGTATTTTCTGTGACAGGCTTGCAAGAAACCACTGAATTAATAATTGTTCATCAATTGCATAGTCTAGTTATCTTAGGAGGTCCTCCCATCTCTTATCATAGTCCTGGAGGGACTCTGCTAGTTTCTGAGATGTCGTCTTCAACATTTTTTCTGTCAGATGCTTTGCATCTGGTGTTTTAAAGAAAGATAAGAATTGTTCTTTAATGTCAAATTTGGATGCTTAGGGTGTTCTCTTGATATACATTAGAGGAATTTTGGGGTCTAAAATGGGCATCCTAAGGAAAATAATAAAATAATAGTTAAAATAATGAAATAATAGTTAAAATAATAAAATAATATTGATTAATTTTGGAGGAAGAAAGAAAAAAACTACTTTTGGTGTCCGTATTTTCGACATATCTCCCTGTGTTTTTACTCAAATTTCGATTGGGAGAGCTTGTTGGATGCGAAATTTGATTCTGCATCCAACGAGTACCCACATTGCATACTTTTGATGGACCCCACTACCGAAAAAACAAGAAATACCTGAAAAAATGTGATGATGATGTCATCATCACATTTTTTCAGGTATTTCTTGTTTTTTTGGTAGTGGGGTCCATCAAAAGTATGCAGTGTGGGTACTTGTTGGATGCGGAATCAAATTACGCATCCAATGAGCTCTCCCGATCGAAATTTGAGTAAAAACACAATGAGATATGTCGAAAATACGAACAAAAAAAGTAGTTTTTTTNCATATACCAAGTTAATGCTCTTTTTCGTAAAGCACCAACGAACTGCGTCATCTGTCGTTCTTCGCTCGTAACTTGATTGGCCTCCCATGTTGACTCACAAACGAACCAATGTCATCAGGGATCTTTGTCACCCTCATAGAGGGGGTTATGTGCTGATTCGTGACCCATGCCAGTGTCGATGTTTCCTCCGGGAGGTGGCGGTGGTGGAGATGGTGGTGGGGATAGTGGGATAATCTGCGTATCTCTTTGTTCACACCTGCTGTCGATGGAACTTTCGTTCCTGTCGGTTGTTTTGTTTGTTGTTTCTTCTCCCACAAGTAGTCGGTTCGGGTCGACTTCTTCTGTCGATGTTCAGAAGCACTGGTGTGCTTGCAATTCTGACTCTTCTATTTCTTGTAAAGCTAATTTTTGCAAGGGGGCTACTCCTTCATGTGTCGGGTAGAGAAAGTGGATACTTCAGTTGGAAGGGTATGCTTTAAGTGTTGCCCAATTTCCTTCCTCTGGTCGACGTATCACTAAATGATTATCATCATTTACTTCGTCGTCTAGTCGAATCCATATACTGAACTCACCAGCTCTTAGTCGTAGGTCCTCTTCGACAATGACCTGTATTCGAGTACTCGGATTTTTCGGAGACAGAGGTCTTATCTCTTGGGGAATTTCTATTTGGAGAGCTTCTCACTACTCTATCCACAAATCTTCTTCCATTAGTGATGCTTCCTGATCCATGTTTTCTTCTTGTCGGTCATGACCCGACTCTGGCAAATTTCTTCCATGTTCTGCCACCCGAGTGGTCATTCTTCTTTGAAATGTTCTAGATTGCTCTCTTCTCTCTTCCCTTCTTTTTTGCCTCTTCTCTCTTTCTAACTTTTGCAAGTCCGACGTAGCTTTGTGTGTCACTGTTCGTTCGATTTCCTTCTTAGGTCAAATTTTCATTGCTGGTGATGGTATTTTCTTCAATCGACTAGAATCCTTTTTACTCTACACCGACACATGACCAGCTACCCGCCCATAGCCTACCTAAATCTTTAGAAAGCTCGAATAGTTTTGTTTATTTGCTTAGGAAGTACGCCCAATCCCTTTCAGCAATGAATTTTTCCCACTTCTTCTATTTCTCTACCCAGTTAGTATTTGGTGGCAGTTCGCATAGTGATGGACGAGGTTCTACGATTTGGCCCACTCCCTTCTCTATCAGGAATTTGAATAAAAGGGTCATGTTAGCACTATTTATTTTTGCTGAAAGTTAGTTCTATCATTAAATTGATTTTAAGATATAGTGGTGATTGGGTGGTTTTAAAATTCTTCCCACTAAGCAATTTATAAAAATTTCCCACGTCTGCAAGAAGAGAAGGTTCTAAAGGTGTTTTGAGCAAAAGAATTAAAGGTCTTTGGTTAAAAAATGAAATATTCCATAAAGAAAAGATTATTCTTTAGGGATAAATAGATTTTGCAAAAACATTTATAAAGTACATTTTATGAAAGTGGGTCTAATTTAGGTTTTATAAAAATAAATAAAGTTTATTTTTACTATAAAAATAAATGAAGTTTATTTTTATAAACCCAAAGGCCACTATGGATTTGGGTAGTTTTATGGAAAGGTTTTTATGTGCTCACCACATTGACAAAACAACCAAAAGTCAAGCAAGCACCAAAATAGGGTGGGCCATACACCACGACATAAACCCACTACCAACCAAAGTCATCCACTAATGTCCAAGCGCCAAGCACACCAGAAACATTACTTCATTTGTTCCTTATGATATAATGAATATATGGGGGTATATAAACAATGAATTGACAAACCTTCCATTGCATGTGGGATAAATTTCCTTTGTAGAATTTATAAAAATGATATGTTATTCTTGTCGGTCTGTGCTTTTCCACACATGAGAAAGAAAATGAATAAGAAGATAATGAGGAAAGCCATTGAGTATAAGAAGGGAATATGAAGAGGAGCTTAGTAATATTTTTAGATGTGATTTGCCATAGTTTATTTACTGCAGGTGTTTCTACTATCACAATTAACTACTCATTTTTACAATTTTGAAGATTTGAGTATCTTCCTTTTGAAGAATGGTTTCAGGAGAAGCATTTGAGAATGTTTTGGAATGGCTATTTTTTGTGAAAATAGAAAATGCTTATGAGATTTTGAAGGATGATGCCACTAGGGAGCAATACGTTATGTTATTTCTCATCCAAAAGAGGTCTTTTATGACACTGCTCTCTATTATCAGGCTTACTATGGTTACAAAATAGACCTTCGAGCAGTTTTGGTCAAGATTCTCCTCATTCTATTAGTGTTTCAATACCTAAATCAGTGGACCAGGCACCGATAGATAATAAGCATTGTTAAAAACACATATGGAGCAAAGGATCACCTGTTATGATATTCATATCGCATTTGAACGCAGGCTCATTTCAGAAATCTAGCATTGTCCGACAAATCAAATAGAAAATGAACAACGCAGATGATAATCACTTTCATCCAACGACCAAAACCAATTTTGCAATATCAACTTGCATGGATCAATTCAATTTTTCAATTTGCGAAATGTGGTACACCCTATGATTTTGAGCGGTGCAGATCAAACTCAATTTGATCCAAGACGTGAATGTATTTCACTAATACAACAAGAAAGGATAAATGAAGTTTTACAATTCGCGAAATTGGGTATGGGAAAAATGTTTTGATGGCTTGAGTTTTACCAAAATCCCAATCCACTGTGTACGATCATTTCGCATTGTGAACTTGCATGAGGTAAGTCAACTTTTCAATCAGCAAAATTTTGTATTGGGATCAAATTAAAACATGTGTTGTTGCAACATCAACTCGCCCAACAAATCAATGGTGTAAAAACATTTTCGCTTGGGAGAAGTATTGCTTGTTTAAAATTGCATGGATGGAAAGGAATTTTATACAGTAAGCGGTTGATCCAATGAAGCTTACACTACAGTCTAGAATGTTATGGAATCCTATGGAATTTAGGCCCTTTCATAGAGTTATCATTGTTTGTTTCTAATTTGAGTGACCGAGATATGTTTTAGAAAAATGATCCCATGGCAGTTGTATATACAAAGAAACAAGATACCAGGTAGAAATTTGACCTTCCCAAACGTACACAGAAACTAAACACAAAGGACTATTTCTACAAGTGCAGAAATTCTGGAAATTTAACTCTACAAATGGAGGATTTGGCATTAAGAACATCCTTACAAACATAGTATCTGATATTAAAGCAGCAGAGCATGGTTGTTTTTTACGAAAATGGTTGTTGTTTTCATTATTTTAAATCAATTGTTCCCGCCGAACCAAGATGATTTTTCAGAAACCAAGAGAGGTTTTCTTCATAACACACCTATATACAATAACCTCTCTCAGTTTTTACACAAGTGCCATGGATTGAGAGAATTGAAGTCATCTTCAGAGGGAAAATGTCCAGATCTGAGAATGACTGTTTTAGTCATCAAATTCAAAGAATTGTTTCAGCCAAATGGAGTTGAATTTCAGGAAACTAAGAGAGGGTTTTCTTCATCACAGTCTTATATTCAAAAAAATCTTTCAGTCTTTACACAAGTATAATAGGTTGGAAGAATTTAAAAGTTCTTCACAGGGTGTTTTTCCAGAAATTTACAGGTTTTCTATCTGAGTCATCAGTTTCAAAATTAGATCTCGAGGAGATGGAACTGAATCAAAGGAAAATAAGACATGGGTTTTGTTTTTCACATGTCCAGTTACAAAAACCTCTTTCAGTTTTTGCACAGATGTCACCAGTTGGGATATCCATGAGGGGCTGTATAATCCTATTTTTCTAGTAGTCCGCAGTTATTTTTATATTATGTGAATCGTGGTGTGTAGGCCATGTTCAAGTTTGTTAGAAGTGTGTGCTTCAATTTGTAACTAATTTTGATCCTAATGTGGTTCTAGGAAGTCCAAAATTACTATAAATATACTTCCTAAATAAGGAGAAAGGGTTGGAACCGATGTAATTTTGCAGTATATGCTATCAAGAGTATTTTAATAAACTTGCAGAGCCTAAGTCGATGTTTTACACAGGGATTCATGCGTTGTTTGTGTTACAGTCTATTGCTTCCTTTCTCATGTGAATTTTTTTCCAGTTTATCTCTCCCATTATGTTTTCTTTCATGTATGAAATACGTGTATAACAGTTTGGAATTCATACATGCTATGCTTCGTCTGTTGTTTCAAATATCCACTAAAGCCTTCTTCTAAAATTAATACATAGTTCATTATCAAATGTTCTGTGTTGATGGTCTGTTCATGTTCTTCTTTTCCACCAGACGATTATAATTTGACTGTGGCTGAATGGCTATCTTGCCTCTGTGTTCAAATCACCTGCATAAGTTCTGTTTATCTAAATTATACATCTTGACTCCATCGCCCAATGGTTCTATTTCCTGTTTCAATGAATCTTACAAGCAATTTATATTTGCATTTGTACATATCTGGAATTGTTAATGTTTGGTGAGAGATCCCTCTCAGAAGAGTAGAAGGCCAGTTCTCTCTTCGAAAGTTGTTCTGTTGTTACCTGGGAGTGAGCCTTCCGCAACCTTTGGTTTAATTCCAGTGCTAACAAATTGGCGCCGTTGTCGGGGAAAAGATCGAAGATCATCCCTAGGAAGAACGACAAAGATTCAAAGGATAAAGGATTTCTATGGGAAAATATAGATTCTTACATGTGAAAAAGGTTGTATCATTTGTGCTGGTGACTCCACTGAAATATTCTGGAAGGTGACTCCACTGGGGTCAGTGGTCAGAAAGACAGAGATGGGGAGAGGTCTAAAATATTCCCTAGATATGAACGAAAGGTTTAGATCTGACTGTTGGTAGTGAACAATGGTCGGACAACAAGAAGGTCATTTCTCTTTTCACTTGATGACTCCATTTGCGAAGGATCCATTCTTCATAATGTTCTATGGTAGATCCACTATCAAACGGGGTTGCAAAGTTTGAGGATCTGATTCAGTTTCTCCACCATCAAGATGACTTATCGGGCTGCAAGGTATGCTCCTATGACTTATCCCAATAAAATACCTCTGGTAAATTGGCAAACATATCTTCCAAGATTCAATGGTGATGATGTTTCCATTCATTTATTTAGATTTCATAAGCATATACATAAGCTGGAAGTGGGATGGCATGAAGATTCTTTAATGAAACCATTCATGTTTAGTTTGGAAGGATATGTAAGGTCCTGGTATGAGGTATTGCCAATAGGGAGTTTATCACCCCTTAAATACTTTCATATAATATTTCATGAACATTTCAAAAGGCATTATCCTTCTTTGTTGTTACTTAAATATTGTTGCACACACGATAGAAAGTTCATTGAGAATGTGAAAAATGAGTGTGGTGATGATCAGTATTTGTATGAAGAGGTTTTAGAGATATTACATGAATATTTAGCTCAAAAAGAAAGACAAACCAATGGCCATGATATTCAAGAAAAATCCCATCAGCCAGTATTGTCTTCCTTGACTGAAGTTGACATAGACCAAAGCTCTGTTTGAACTAGTTATATCTCTCTTCCTGAAATTGATGATGACTTGAAGCATTCTTGTCATTCTCTATGTGACCAAGAGAGAGGTTGGGACCGTCAATCAAATCCTTCCTCATAGTATTCAAACTTCCGAAATTTTTTTACAAGAAGAGGCCTCCCCTTTTGTTGCAGCTGCAACAATTTCCCAAAATTCCAAAAAATTTTAGGACCCTCCTTTTTCTTGAATTAGTTTGATTTTCTTCTTTGATTTGGTCTAAGAACTTTGCAGAAGAAATTTTATACTGATTTACCACTTGTTTGGTTTCTCCCTCTAAGCACTTCAAGTAATCCACTGTATGGTCAAGCTTTATCACTGCCTTTGAATGCATTTGAAGCATGCCTGAATCGGATAGATTTTGGTTTGGTCTTCCACCATTGCGGATGGATATTTGGTTTTGTCTTTGATTTTTCTGTCTGATCCGTTGGTTCTCTCATCGGCCGATATTTTGATTTAGGTTGGAAGGATTTGTCCTTTGTCTCTCCGTCGTTGCGGATGGTAAACCGCTTTCGCTTCAGATCATTGCTTCAATGTGTCTTTTCCCGCTCGGCTGATTTTATTTTGGTTTATGTCAGAAGGTTTTGGTCATGTTTTTCTCTGCCATTGCGGATGGGAAACCACTTCTTCTCCCGATCATTGTTTAATTCCTCTGTTTCCCGCCGTTGCGGAAGGTTACACTCTTTGCGGCCCCGCCGTTGCAGCCGCCAAAGGCCTAACTCTTCCGAACTTTTAGTCTTTCCGCTTCTGATCTAAGCCTTGCATTATGGAACGGTTTATCCTTTCCTCTTCTGCCATTGTGGCTCCCAAAGTGGTTTAACGCCCGATGTATAAAGCGATCCGCCAGCCGACGCGTCAGCCTTTAGTCGCTTGCCCGAAGTCTTTTCTTTTCCGCCGTTGCGGAGCAAAATGAGCTTTCAGCCCCCGATTCAGAAACTCTTCGACGTCCAATCTTCTAAGTTTTCCTACCATGCACATCTCTGTGACTGGATTTACGTTGTGGTCGTCCGCCCTTGCAGAAGGATGAGAGCTTTCAGCCTCTGATTAGAAAGCGCTCCGACGTCCTATGTTTTTCGCGCCCGTGGTGTTGACTATATATACGGGTCGAGGGGTTATATTTTTTATTGTTATTCTCGACTGTTGAGCACTATCATTGTCGTGCTTGTTGTTCTCATGAGCTGCGAGGGACCCCTCAGTCGGTGTACCTGCATCCAAGTGGCAATTGTGGAATCCTGACCGTCGTCGACCCGCCATACTTGCTGTATTGCCAGGTAGGCTCTTCATTTCTCCCTTTCTGTTTGAACTGTTGGTGGTTTTCTATGATGGTTTACTTCCCCGGCCGTCTTTATCATCCCGTTCAATTAGATGCCTATATAGGTGGAGCTATTATCCTTTTGACCATGGGGTGGAGCATTTTAACCCCGAAGCAGTATTTCGCCCATGGCTTTCGTTTGCAGCCTCGCGCGTAAGGGATGGGGGTTTGGTGTAGACGGTCGTTACACCGTCTGTACCAAAGCCACCCTGTGTGTAATGATGGGTTTGCAGGGGGGGGTTTTGTGTTTTTCTGTAGCATGTGGGGGTTCCCTTTTACCCATATCCTTGAACCCTAGTTTTTTTTTCCTTCGCGGTACCGCACAACCCAACGCTTGCTCAGTCTCGAACCCATTCCGGGGAGGAGGGTGTACCGTGACACATATTTCTTCACCATAGTTGCACTGGGGGTTTGTATTTGATCAAACGCGCCCTAGAAACCCGCATCCTCGAATAGCCAGCATTTAGCCGCACTGTTCCGCGCATAGTTATTTGTAAACCCTAACCTGTGGAGGGGATACGTCACGGCGTTCAGTTTGTTAACCAGAAACCGCAAGGGTAGTGGTGTTGTTAAAAGCTTCATTTAAGAGCTTGCGTAATTTTCCCCTATCTGTCCCGCGTAGTATTTTGATAATGGCACCCACAGAGAGTGGGAGTTTTCTTCGTGCTAATGTAGATGTTTTTCCCTTAGATCGCATTGTGAGAAATGTTTGGTATTGGAAAACAGTGGTAGCTTGCATAATCTTACTGCATATAACTCTTTTCAATCATGCTGGACCTAGATTAATTCACTAAACAATGCGCATCATGGTTTTAATATTCTTGTTAGTTAGGCCGGTTCAAGCTATGCATGCATATATATTGCTTCATTAACTGATTGCTTTAAATACAGAAGAAGTAGAACGCTGCACATTATCATATAAATGTCTGCAAATTGAATTGCTTGATGTTACAATGTTATATATGGCAGGAAGAATTCGAGTCCACCATGTCAAAGAGGCAAAAGAAGAAGGCCCCTATGGTCGAAGAAGAGCCAGAAGTAGAGGTTGTCACCAAGATGGAATACGTATATGAAGACACTAAATGCATTTCTGGCGTGGAACCTGAATACCAGTGGGGGAAAATCTATAGACTGATTACCCGAAGAGAAGTTCCCGACATGGGCTTAGAAGAAGAGTCCATATATGCAAAAATTGAAAGATATTCCCTTATGAAGGTCGCCACCAGGCCAGAGCTGTTCCCATGCTCTGAGGTAATTGGCTGGATTCTGCCTCGGGCAGATATAACCACAATGATTCTGGAAAATGTTGATAGACAGGGCTATGCTGCATTTAGCCTCGGATATGTGGCGTTGGATTATCACCTACCAGAATCCCAAGTATTCTTATCTGATGACTGGCTGAATATCATTAGAATGGACCTGGTAGAGACTCTTAAGAGAATGCTGCTGTAGGGAAAACATTACCGGTACAGACCGACAGGTGAGTATGATACAGCGAGCTTGAGGGCTCCCTACAGATTTATAGCTCTGATGCTTAATAGGGTCTTTGGGAGAGCTCATGGCAGATTCTTCAAGCTAGAGTGGATACCCATCATTTTTCATGTGACAACCCAAGGAACAGTCTTCAACTGGGCCAGCCTTGGAAGGAGAATCCCAGAAAAGGTCTGAATTTTATATGAGTTCAATACTCATAGACTGTATACTATGCAACCAACCTTTCCCTAGTCTCAGGTGCATCTAGGACAAGGAAAGAATGCCTGTCTATGCTGCTTATAGACCACTGTGGGCACACCAGTACCACAACCATTATAGAGAAGTATGTGAGCACTTCTTTATGCCACTATACACACTCATTTTCCAGAAAGAGTGTGATTGTATGTCGGAGGAGGCCATGCAAGTAATAGTGGATTACGCAGACTACTATTTGAGTGAACATGGCATGTACTTCAGAATGTTTGGAGGCTCGAGAGCGCCTTCCCTACTGCCAAAATATGCAACTGACTACATTGTCCATAAGGAGGTGGTCAGACAAGTGTTCCTGGATGGAATAGGTAGTTTCCTATTCAAACACAAGAAGACTGCTTATCCTCCCTTGCCTTTCTGACTAGGAAGCTATAGGTTCACTAAGGTGAAACAAGCTGGAGAATTCGTAGAGGAGATGGAGAGATTCCACTTTGGCGAGATGCCCTATCACAGAAATGACTCCCATGGTAAAGTTGTGGAGCATTGTAAAGAAAACAAGGTGCATTTCGAGTATACTCACCATTTTGATAGGGAAGAATCTGTCTGCCGAAATTCCCCGAACATGACAGCACTGAAGAGAAGATTCACGAAGAAAATCACCACCAAAGGTGGAAAGGGGGATGAATAGTCTAAGGCTGAGGAAGAAGCCAAAAGGAGGGATGAAGAAGCCCAGAGGTTGGTGAAAGAAGTTGCAGAAAGGTTGCATACAGAAGAAGAAGAAAGAAGAGCTGCTCAGGAAGCAGCTGAGAAAGCTCAGGAAACACCTGAGAAAGCTCAGGAAGAAGCTAGAAAAGAAGCAGAGGAAGCTCAATGAAGAGCTACAAAAGTAGGAAGCAGAAAGGCTGAAATTGACACAAACAGAGACAGAACAGTCAGCCATTGGTACAGATGCAGGGAAAACTCAGGATGTTGAGAACCCCGAGGTCCAGGACTCACAAGTACCTACTGCCAGCACACCCATGGTCCCCACTCTCAAGCTGGTTCCTTTTGTGCAGAAAAAAGGAGAAGAAATCCCCAATTTCAACACTATTTATTATGATAGGGCAACAAAGAGAATAATGAAGAGGACAGAGAAGAAAGTAGAAGCAGGAAATATGCCTGGAAAAATGATAACGGATATGACTCTTATGTTAGGAACAGACCAAGATCCAAGGATCACCCTGAGAGCTGGGACTAAACTCCTCCACACCTCAGAATATAACATGGACAAGGTGATAACTGACTTGGATCAGTCCAAGAAATCCTCTGCCCAGTTAAAAGACACATTGAGGAAAGAGAGGGAAGAAAGCAACAGGCTCAAGAGGAAATATGAAGATATGCAAAGGGAAATGAAATCCTCAAGAGCTGAAGTACAAGTCCTCCAAGGAGAAATACAAGTTCCAGAAAAAACTCAGGAGTCTCTAGAGAGAGTACAGAAAGAATATCAAGAGTTAAGAACTGAAAAGGAACAGCTACTGGCAAAAGTGGAGGAACAAGAAGAGCAGCAAAAGATCCTTCTGGAAGCCAATACGCTGCACACCCAAGAACTGAGAAAGGAACATCAAGAACAGGTTTCTTCTTTGACAAATACTCTGGAGGAAGCTAGAGAACAACAAGTTAACCTCCAGTCATTCAAAGAGCACGTCTTAGCCCAAAAGACCAAGATGCTGCAGTTACAGGATGCTGTTGAAGATGAGAGATGTAGAGTGCTGCAGATCGATGGTCAATTGGAAGAGATCTTGGAAACTGCATCTTACTTTGTGGACAGATCTCAAGACGTCCTCGAGGTCCTGACTGCCAGAATAGCGAGGTTGGAAAGCAACGAAGAAGCTCCAGCAGAGCTGCCGTCAAAAGATAAACAGGCCCTTAAGCGGGATTATGACCTGATAGAGTTCGCCATCAACACCACTGAAGATTTCAAGAAGGCAGTTAAAATAACAAAGGGATTATGCACCAAGTTCTTCAGAAGACTCCTCATCACATACAACCAGTGCCAGGTAGTAGCCGAGCAGAGGCTGGATGACTTCCCAGACCACAATTCGTTTATGGAGATGTTACAGAAAAGGCATCAGGAAGAAGAAGCAAAAGTGCAACGCATCAAGGCCATTGATGACCAGATGCTGAGAAGTGAAGTGGGCCATTCAGCAGTGAGTGCACAGCTTTTGGAGGACCAACTTCGGTTGAGCGCAGTCAGAGTGGAGGCTATAAAGAACCAGGCTGAGAAATTTGAAATCAATATCCAGTTCTTGGAACCCTGCGCATTTGAGGGCATTTCCACTGAAGCCTCAAAATGGAAGAAATTCCTTGACACCCAAGTGGGGCCCTCTTCATAAAGGAGTGGTCGCTTTTGTATTTTGTAACACTTTTGTAAATTGTTAAGGAAAATTGAACGATGGGAAATGAAGAGTTGGGCAGCCCAACCATATCACCCTTTTGTATAAATGTAATAGATTAAGAGGGAAGAAGGGCTTTTTCCCAGTGAGCCTAGACAGCTATATTGTAAGAAGAACTATTTCTCTTTGCAATAAAGAAAGATGGTTTGCCTGTTGGAGGAATATCGGTGGAATGTCCAAATTTTATGCTGTGGATGGCTGAAAGATGAACTATTTTGTTTTCCAGTTTTTGTCCATTAACCGTGAGATCGTTCTAACCCTTTGAACCTATGTTCTTGTTTAAATGATTTCTAGTTTATTTTGTGGAATGACCACCATGAGTAATGTATGCGGTTCATAAAACAACTGGCTATCTGGTTGTTGAAATATCTTTAATCGTTCATGCATTGTGGAAAGAAATATCAGCTAACTGTAGTTTCTCTTTATGTTGCATGTACAATACACATTACTCACCAATAATTTACAGTTTTCTCCTCGAGGATAGATAGGTAGATTGATAGATAGTTAGTTCATTTCATTGCTGCATATGTGATTTAGATGCAGGTGAGTCTAAGACGAGAGGTAAGAACCTGCGCATCACGTTTTGACCACTCCCAGCATCCGAATCATTCTGCATTGTTAGTTAGGCATATGCATCTCATACATAAGTCAAAAAATACAAAAATATACACGGTGGACCGGGCCGCAACCGGTAAAACCTTTGATTTGTTACTTTGAGTTACGGTAGCCGGACCGTAAATCAGACGGATTCCCTATACCAAACAGTCAACGGGCTAGTTGGGAACGTTGATTGGGGAGAATCCCTTTCTGTTGTTGCCTGTGAATTTCCAGGCCTCAATAGTTCTGGCGCTAGAAGGAGGGCCGCCAGTGAATGGCTGGCCGTGGAAACTTATTTTTCCCAAGGATGCCTTACCAGCATATATTTTGAAGCTTTCAGCCTGACCCAAGTACTTATAGGTTTTGGTTATATTGTGAAGTAAGAAATCCTATTCTCACCCTACATTGCTCTGTGCTCAGATTTTTGTTCTTTTGCCTGTACTCATGGCTGGTGTGATTGTGAACCAACCCAACCCATTACCTGCTTGGAGAGCTAGATCACCTTTGAACCTCACGCCTCCATTGCATAACTTACCTCAGGGTTTTGATAAGCTGCTGCCTAAATTTGACCCTGAGGAAAAGACTGCTGTAGATGATCACTTGCAGAGTTTTTATTTAGCAGTAGAAGGATTAAGGGCTGGGGAGTACGAAGATGTTGTCTGTAGATTATTCCCTCATACCTTGAAAGGGGCAGCTGCTTCGTGGTACTTTGCCCTACCCGCAAACTCGATCCCAGACTGGAACACTTTCGAAAGGGTTTTCAGGAGTAAATACACAGCCCAAAAAATGCATGCCTCATTGATGAAAGGTCTCGGTTTGTTAAGAAAAGAGAAAAATGAAAAGGTACATAAGTTCACTCAAAGATTCTCATTATACCTAAATAATTTTTCTGAAGCTGACAAACCCTCAGACAAGGTCTTAATTGAATATTATACATCTACCCTGGGACCTGATTTAGCTATGTTCGCTAAAATGAAAGCTAAGCCTACGCTGGTACAGACTTATGAAGAGGCAGGAAGGGTAGAAGCTGAAATGGAAAGTGTAGAAGATTACCCTGACTTACCTAAAGAGAAGACTACCGGGAGGAGAGCTTTACTACTGTCTAAATCTAAAGAGGATCACTCACATGATTATCAGGGAATGCTGAAAATGCTGCAGAATCTATCCAATAGAATAATAGATCTGGAGAAAGGGAGGGAAGCTCAGAAAACTCACAAACCCTATTATCCAAAAAGTGAGGATAACAACCAATGGCAAGTCCCTCCCCCACATTTACCATCAGTAAACATAACAGAAGTAGGGGGTGATAATTTCTGCACTTTTCACCAACAACCTCATTCAAAGAAGAAGTGCCCTCAATGGTTGAATTCGATAACACTGGTTATGAATCAGCTGCTAGATTCTAAAGTAACCAAGAACAATGGCAAGGAGGAGAAGAAAAACCAGGCCATGGATAAACAAGATAATGACACTATGCTTTCATGGAATGGTATCTCACTGTTTGACACTGAAGAGAGCGCTCTCAAAACTGAATGCACACCTATAGCGACAAAGGACATAGATTTAACAATTTCGAAGATCAAAAGAATGCAAAAGAATGTCAAGAGACAAGTAGAGGTGAAGGTTGAGGACAAAACACCTAGAGCCAATACGCTCAACCAAGAGGCAGAGCCAATCACTGAGACTGTAAAACCTGTAGAAGAACAGATAGGTGTTAGTGAGGAAAACACTAATGAAATTGGAGAGCATGAAGAGGATTTGCCTACTCAAAACCAACCAGGAGAAGAAGAAATAGAACTAGGTTGGGAAGAGAAAGTCGATACCCCACCTTTTCATTTGACCCTAGAAATGCTGAATCACAATGTGCATAATTGCTTGGTATATTCTGGATCAGCGGTGAATGTTATGCCTCTGGAGATTTGCAAAAAGATTAATGGAAAGCCAGAGTCCACATTTTGTGAAGTAACACAATTAGACAGTTCAGGTGTCAAAGTAGTGGGAGAAATGAAAAATGTCCTTATTTGCTTGTCTGCAAACAACAAGATTTGTCAATTTATTGACATTACTATGGCTGACATACCTAGTGGATATGGGCTTATTCTGAACAGAGATTGGTCTGCCAAGTTAAAAGGCTATTTTGCTTCAGACTGGTCTCATTTATTGTTGCCTCTCACAGGTACCCCAAATAAGATTAATATTTTGAGAGAGCCTTACATGAAGTATACTGTCACTAAGCTAGGGGATGGAAATGAATCTGCTGATTCTGTCCTGGGAAACTATCTGACTGAGTGTAAGCTAAGACATTATACCTCAAGCAAGGCCAGTGCTATGATTGACACTCAGCCTAGGCTCCTTCAACTTCCTCAGGCTATAAGAGATGATTATAGAATTGTAGACATGTGTTCAGTTTCAAAAACAGCACAGCTAGACCATGGTTAGATATCTCATGTCTATGATCCAGCCCACCCTTTAACGCTCTAGATTTAAAAAATTTCAGGAGTGGGAAAAAAAATTTCTTTCTTTTTGCTTTGTACATAAATAAATTGTTTGTTTTCTTTAATGCTTTGATGTTTTTTCTTTTGATTGATTTGATGATGTTGTCTTTTACTGCTTTGTTAGCATTTCCTTTGGTTTTGAATAAAGAGGAAAACTGTTGGTTGCAATGGAAACATTAGGGTTCTTTATTAACTGAAATCTTGAGCAAAAGACTGTGCTTTAAAGTATAAACTGTCTCCTAGTAGCAGTGTTCCTAGCTGGCAATGCATTCATTGAAGTCTTAACCCCTGTAAATAACTTAGAAGTAAAAGAGGTCTGGAATACTATTTCGAGGCTCCATCCATTTCACATCTTAAATATCCAAGGGGGTGATAGCAAAAGACCCACGGAAAGGAAGTAGAGTAAACAGTATATCATATATAAATGATCCCATGCCATAATTTCAGAAAAGCTAAAAGCTATCAAGAGTCAAAACTCCTTGAAGAAAAACAATACATATCAAAGAAAAGTATCAAGGCATGAAGTACTAGATTGCCAAAAGATCCTCTCCGTCCGTGAGCTGAAATATGAAGTACATTGTTCACACAAAAGGACACTATGGGATAGAGGATCCTGAATTAAAATTCAGTAAGAAAGGCATGCATGAGGACTCATATGACAAGAACTAAAGTTCAGATAGCACAGAAGTGCAATTGGCATGGGAATGAGGAACAAAAGGATAACATTGTTTACTATCTGTTACAATCCCGTGGTGTCCAAGCTGGAAACTACTTAAGGACAGGAAAAATAAACCTCACTTATTTGGCCTCAAAAGAGTTATTCAGACTTGCTATATTTCTGATGTTACTATTTCCCAAAGAATAGACTACTTCTCAATGGTTTAAATGCTTAAGTTGGCCAGCCCAGGGATATAAACATCTAGAATATCTCAACTTTATTCAGATGGTCTTGCACTGGGAAGGAGTTAGTTCAGAAATCTGGGGTTCACCAGGTAGTCACCAATTGTTGCAGCTGCAACAATTTCCCAAAATTCCAAAAAAATTTAGGACCCTCCTTTTGCTTGAATTAGTTTGATTTTCTTCTTTGATTTGGTCTAAGAACTTTGTAGAAGAACTTTTATACTGATTTACCACTTGTTTGGTTTCTCCCTCTAAGCACTTCAAGTAATCCACTGTATGGTCAAGCTTTATCACTGCCTTTGAATGCATTTGAAGCATGCCTGAATCGGATAGATTTTGGTTTGGTCTTCCATCGTTGCGGATGGATATTTGGTTTCGTCTTTGATTTTTCTGTCTGATCCGTTTGTTCTCTCGTCGGCCGATCTTTTGATTTACATCGGAAGGATTCGTCCTTTGTCTCTCCATCGTTGTGGACGGTAAACTGCTTTCGCTCCAAATCATTGCTTCAATGTGTCTTTTCCCGCTCGGCTGATTTTATTTTGGTTTATGTCGAAAGGTTTTGGTCATGTTTTTCTCCGCCGTTGCAGACGGGAAACCACCTCTTCTCCTGATCATTGTTTAAGTCCTCCGTTTCCCGTCGTTGCGGAAAGTTACACTCTTTGCAGCCCCGTCGTTACGGCTGCCAAAGGCCTAACTCTTCCAAACTTGTAGTCTTGCCGCTTTCGATCTAAGCCTTGCATTATGGAACGGTTTATCCTTTCCTCTTCCACTGTTGTGGCTCCCAAAGAGGTTTAACGCCCGATGTATAAAGCGATCCACCAACTGACGCATCAGCCTTTAGTCGCTTGCCCAAAGTCTTTTCTTTTCCACCGTTGCGGAGCAAAATGAGCTTTTATCCCCCGATTCAGAAACTCTCCGACGTCTGATCTTCTAAGTTTTCCCACCATGCACATCTCTACAGCTGGATTTACGCTATGGCTGTCTGCCGTTGCAGAAGGACGAGAGCTTTCAGCCTCCGATTAGAAAGCGCTCCGACGTCCGATGTTTTTCGCGCCCGTGGTGTTGACTATATATATAGGTCGAGGGGTTATATTTTTTTATTGTTATTCTTGACTATTGAGCACTATCATTGTCATGCGTGTCATTCTCACGAGTTGCGAGGGACCCCTCGGTCAGTGTACCTGCATCCAGGTGCCAATTGTGAAATCCTGACCGTCGTCGACCCGCCATACTTGTCGTATTGCCAGGTAGGCTCTTCATTTCTCCCTTTCCATTTGAACTGTTGGTGGTTTTCTATGATGGTTTGCTTCCCCGGCCGTATTTCTCGTCCCGTTCAATTAGACGCCTATATAGGTGGAGCTTTTATCCTTTTGACCATGGGGTGGGGCATTTTAACCCCGAAGCAGTATTTCACCCACGGCTTTCATTTGCAACCTCGCGTGTAAGGGATGGGGGTTTGGTGCAGACGGCCGTTACGCCGTCTGCACCAAAGCCACCCTGTGTGTAATGATGGGTTTGTAGGGGGAGGGTTTTGTTTTTTTCTGTAGCATTTGGGGGTGCCCTTTTACCCGTATCCTCGAACCCTAGTTTTTTTTTCCTTCACAGTCCTGCGCAACCCAATGCTTGCTCAGTCTAGAACCCGGGCCGGGGAGGAGGGTGTACCGCGACACATATTTCTTCACCTTAGTTGCGCTGGGGGTTTGTCTTTGATCAAACGCACCCTAGAAACCCGCATCCTCGAACACCCAGCATTTAGCCGCACTGTTCCGCGCATAGTTATTTGTAAACCCTAACCTGTGGAGGGGATACGTCACGGTGTTTAGTTTGTTAACTAGAAACCACAAAGGTAGTGGTGTTGTTAAAAGCTTCATTTAAGAGCTTGCATAGTTTTCCCCTATCTATCCCGTGCAGTGTTTTGATAATGGCACCCACAGAGGGAGGGAGTTTTCTTCGCGCTAATGCAGATGTTTTTCCGTCAGATTGCATTGTGAGAAATGTTTGGTATTGGAAAACAGTGGTAGCTTGCATAATATTACTGCATATAACTCTTTTCAATCATGCTGGACCTAGATTAATTCACTGAACAATGCGCATCATGGTTTTAATATTCCTGTTAGTTAGGCCGGTTTAAGCTATGCATGCATATATATTGCTTCATTAACTGATTGCTTTAAATACAGAAGAAATAGAATGCTGCACATTATCATATAAATGTCTGCAAATTGAATTGCTTGATGTTACAATGTTATATATGGCAGGAAGAATTCGAGTCCACCATGTCAAAGAGGCAAAAGAAGAAGGCCCTTGTGGTCGAAGAAGAGCCAAAAGTAGAGGTTGTCACCAAGACAGAATATGTATATGAAGACATTAAATGCATTTCTGGCATGGAACCTGAATACCGGTGGGGGGAAATCTATAGACTGATTACCCGAAGAGAAGTTCCCAACATGGGCTTAGAAGAAGAGTCCATATATGCAAACATTGAAAGATCTTCCCTTATGAAGGTCACCACCAGGCCAGAGCTGTTCCCATGCTCTAAGGTAATTGGCTGGATTCTACCCCGGGCAGATATAACCACAATGATTCTGGAAAATGTTGATAGACAGGGCTATGCTGCATATAGCCCTGAATATGTGGCGTTGTTTTATCACCTACCAGAAGCCCAAGTATTCTTATCTAATGACTGGCTGAATAGCATTAGAATGGACCTGGTAGAGACTCTTAAGAGAATGCTGCTGCAGGGAAAGCATTACCGGTACAGACCGATGGGTGAGTATGATACAGCGAGCTTGAGGGCTCCCTACAGATTTATAGCTCTGATGCTTAATAGGGTCTTTGGGAGAGATCATGGCAGATTCTTCAAGCTATAGTGGATACCCATCATTTTTCATGTGGAAACCCAAGGAACAGTCTTCAACTGGGCCAGCCTTGTATCAAGCAGTCTTTCTTCTTGCTTGGCCTCAGCCTTGGAAGGAGAATCCCAGAAAAGGTCTGAATTTTATATGCGTTCAATACTCATAGACTATATACTATGCAACCAGCCTTTCCCTGGTCTCAGGTGCATCTGGGACAGGGAAAGAATGCTTGTCTATGCTACCTATAGACCACTGTGGGCACACCAGTACCACAGCCATTATAGAGAAGTCTGCGAGCACTTCATTATGCCACTATACACACTCATTTTCCGGAAAGAGTGTGATTGTATGTCGGAGGAGGCCATGCGAGTAATAGTGGATTACACAAACTACTATTTGACCGAACATGGCATGTACTTCAGAATGTTTGGAGGCTCAAGAGCGCCTTCCCTACTGCCAAAATATGCAACTGACTACATTGTCCATAAGGAGGTGGTCAGACAAGTGTTCCTGGATGGAATAGGCAGTTTCCTATTCGAACACAAGAAGACTACTTATCCTCCCTTGCCTTTCCGACTAGGAAGCTACAGGTTCACTAAGGTGAAACAAGCTAGTGAATTCGTAGAGGAGCTGGAGAGATTCCAGTTTGGCGAGATGCCGTATCACAAAAATGACTCCCATGGTAAAGTTGCGGAGCATTGTAAAGAAAACAAGGTGCATTTCGAGTATACTCACCATTTTGATAGGGAAGAATCTGTCTTCCGAAATGCCCCGAACATGACAACACTGAAGAGAAGATTCACGAAGAAAATCACCACCAAAGGTGGAAAGGGGGATGAATAGGCAAAGGCTGAGGAAGAAGCCAAAAGGAGGGATGAAGAATCCCAGAGGTTGGTGAAAGAAGCTACAGAAAGGCTGCATGCAGAAGAAGAAGAAAGAAGAGTTGCTCAGGAAGCAGCTGAGAAAGCTCAGGAAACAGCTGAGAAAGCTCAGGAAGCAGCTAGAAAAGAAGCAGAGGAAGCAAAGAGGAAGCTCGATGAAGAGCTACAAAAGCAAGAAGCAGAAAGGCTGAAATTGACACAAACAGAGATAGAACAGTCAGCCACTGGTACAGATGCAGGGCAGACTCAGGATGTTGAGAACCCCGAGGTCTAGGACTCACAAGTACTTACTGCCAGCACACCCATGGTCCCCACTCTCAAGCTGATTCCTTTTGTGTAGAAAAAAGGAGAAGAAATCCTCGATTTCAACATTGTTTATTATGATAGGGCAACAAAGAGAATAATGAAGAGGATAGAGAAGAAAGTAGAAACATGAAATCTACCTGGAAAAATGATAACGGATACAGCTGTTATGTTAGGAACAGACCAAGATCCAAGGCTCACCCTGATAGCTGGGACTGCACTCCTCCACGCCTCAGAATATAACATGGACAAGGTGATAACTGACTTAGAGCAGTCCAAGAAATCCTCTGCCCAGTTAAAAGACACATTGAGGAAAGAGAGGGAAGAAAGCAACAAGCTCAAGAGGAAATATGAAGATATGCAAAGGGAAATGAAATCCTCAAGAGCTGAAGTACAGGCCCTCCAAGGAGAAATACAAGTTCTGGAAACAACTCGAGAGTCTCTAGAGAGAGTACAGAAAGAATATCAAGAGTTAATAACTGAAAAGGAACAGCTACTGGCAAAAGTGGAGGAACTAGAAGAGCAGCAAAAGATCCTTCTGGAAGCCAATACGCTGCACACCCAGGAACTGAGAAAGGAACATCAAGAACAGGTTTCTTCTTTGACAACTGCTCTGGAGAAAGCTAGAGAACAGTAGGTTAACCTCTAGCCATTCAAAGAGCACATCTTGGCCCAAAAGACCAAGATGCTTCAGTTACAGGATGATGTTGAAGATGAGAGATGTAGAGTGCTACAGATCGATGGTCGATTGGAAGAGATCTTGGAAACTGCATCTTACTTTGTGGACAGATCTCAAGACGTCCTCGAGGTCCTAACTGCCAGAATAGTGAGGTCGGAAAGCAACGAAGAAGCTCCAGCAAAGCTACCGTCAAAAGATAAACAGGCCCTTAAGCGGGATTATGACCTGGTAGAGTTTGACATCAACACCGCTGAAGATTTCAAGAAGGCAGTTAAAAGGACAAAGGGATTATGCACTGAGTTCTTCAGAAGACTCCTCATCACATACAACCGGTGCCAGGTAGAAGCCGAGCAGAGGTTGGATGACTTCCCAGACCACAATTCATTTATGGAGATGTTACAGAAAAGGCATCAGGAAGAAGAAGCAAAAGTGCAACGCATCAAGGCCATTGATGACCAGATGCTGAGAAGTGAAGTGGGCCATTTAGCAGTGAGTGTACATCTTTTGGAGGACCAAATTGAGTTGAGCGTAGCCAGAGTGGAGGCTATAAAGAACCAGACTGATAAATTTGAAATCAATATCCAGTTCTTGGAACCCTGCGCATTTGAGGGCATTTCCACTGAAGCCTCGAAATGGAATAAATTCCTTGACACCCAAGTGGGGCCCTCTTCATAAAGGAGTGGTCGCTTTTGTATTTTGTAACACTTTTGTAAATCGTTAAGGAAAATTAAACGATGGGAAATGAAGAGTTGGGAAGCCCAAAGGTTACTTTGGGCATCCCAACCATCTCACCCTTTTGTATAAATGTAATAGACTAAGAGGGAAGAAGGGATTTTTCCCAGTGAGCCTAGACAGCTATATTGTAAGAAGAACTATTTCTCTTTGCAATAAAGAAAGATGGTTTGTCTGTTGGAGGAAGATCGGTGGAATGTCCAAATGTTATGCTGTGGATGGTTGAAAGATGAACTATTTTGTTTTCCAGTTTTTACCATTAACCGTGAGATCGTTCTAACCCTTTGAACCTATGTTCTTGTTTAAATGATTTCTGGTTTATTTTGTGGAATCACCACCATGAGTAATGTATGCGGTTCATAAAACAACTAGCTATCTGGTTGTTGAAATATCTTTAATCGTTCATGCATTGTGGAAAGAAATATCAGCTAACTGTAGTTTCTCTTTATATTGCATGTACAATACACATTACTCACCAATAATTTACAGTTTGCTCCTCGGGGATAGATAGGTAGATTGATAGATAGTTAGTTCATTTCATTGCTGCATATGTGATTTAGATGCAGGTGAGTCTAAGACGAGAGGTAAGAACCTGCGCATCACGTTGTAACCACTCCTGTCATCCGAATCAATCTGCGTTGTTAGTTAGGCATATTCATCTCATACATAAGTCAAAAAATACAAAAATATACACGGTGGACCGGTCCGCAACTGGTAAAACCTTTGATTTGTTACTTTGAATTATGGTAGCCGGACCGCAAACCGGACGGATTCCCTATACCAAACATTCAATGGGCTAGTTGGGAACGTTGATTGGGGAGAATCCCTTTCTGTTGTTGCCTACGAATTTCTAGGCCTCAACACCTTCCCAATCAGAAAATTCCTTTTCGCAATTGCCATCTCTTGAAAGTTACAATGCTGGTGTGATTGATTACATAGAAGATGATAATTATGGAAAATCTCAGTCTTGTAGTCCCTCCACATGTTCATTTTCTGAAAATGCAAGTGAAGAGAAATCATATTTTGAAATAGTGGTTGAAGGAAGACCTTTGCATGTTGATCATATTCAAATTTCACCTAAAGATTTACATGACTATATAAAGCTCTCTTTGCTTGAAGAAGATTATCATCCTAGTGATTTGAAAGGAGATGGGTGTACTGATTTGTTTTCTTAAGAATGCAATTAGCCTGTCACAATTTTTGATAGTGAAGAAAATTTCGTTGCAATCCAAGATCAAAAGTAGGAAAACAAAGTGGAAACTGAACATGTTGAAAGTAATTGTTTGTCGTTGTGTTTTCCTTCATTTGAGTGGTTAAAAAAGAGACTTAAAGTTTTCGATCAAAAACAGAAATTTGATATTGTAGATGAATGTATAAATTTTTTGGAATGGATGATGAGCGAGAAGGACAGTTATGCAATCAATCTAAGGCTTCAGAAAAAACAGCAGCATGCAATGAAGAATTGAATAACGAAGAAGAAGACGGGGGTTCTCAAATTGATGTTTCCTTTTGTTTTTCAAATTCAGAATTTTTTTGTCAAGAAGAAATATATTTGCTCGATCCTATTGAAGAAATGAATGATGTTTCTGCTGAAGCATATAAAGAATATGAAGTTTTAAAATCAGAAATTTTAGAGGAAGTTGTGGATGTCTCGCCTGGAAATTGTCACGAGTTTTCCTTGCATGGTTCTTTTAAAGATCAGTTTGACAGCATGCAAGGGAATTTGTAGTTGGGACAAATCTCTTATGGTAAGATAATGACAAAAAATTTTGAAAGTTGTCATGCCTTTTATGATCCCGTCGCTGATTACATAGATGAATTTTGCAGTGGTAATGGCTGGTTATATCTCTACTATAAAGATCAATTTCTTTATTATAACTTTCTACCATTAAGTCTGTCATATCTGTTTTTTATCAAGCATGAAGAGAAAGTTGGTTTATGGGATCATTTTCTTGAGTGGCTTCATTGGAAGTCAGAAGTTACTTGATTGAGCATTGATGCTTAGTAATTAGGGTAGGTAAGTAAATATGAATAAGCTCGACACGGCAAGCATTCCATTCAGCAGTTTTCAGTTTGTTTTCAGTTTTAGTTTTGATCTTAGTTTCGGTTTTAAAGTTCAGGTCTGTAGTTACAGGTGTCTTCAGTTTTCAAGGTATGGATAGGTGACAAGTTACAGGTTGAAAGAGTGGGATTTGTTTGCAGAATAGTTTTAGTGATGGTTACAGACCAGAGCAGGTAAAGGATTTCAGAAAAATTTGGGAGCCGCCCAATGGATTCGAAACCTGGTCTACGGGGCTCTTTGCTACCTCGTAGGGAGGATAGCATCCCTAATGGAGCCAGTTGTTAGCACTATTTAGTTTTGCTGAAAGTTAGTGCTACCATTAAATTGATTTAAGATATATTGGTGATCGGGTGGTTTTCAAATTCTTACTACTAAGCAATTTATAAAAATTTCCCAGGTCTGTAAGAAGAGAAGGTTCTAAAGGTGTTTTGAGCAAAAGATTTAAAGGTCTTTGGTTAAAAAAAGAAATATTCCATAAAGAAAAGATTATTCTTTATGGATAAATAGATTTTGCAAACAAGTTTATAAAGCACATTTTATTAAAGTGGGTCTAATTTAGGTTTTGTAAAAATAAATAAAGTTTATTTTTACTATAAAAATAAATAAAGTTTATTTTTATAAACCCAAAGCAGGGATGATTTTAAGAACCCCTGCTAACCCGAAAATCCCCCACTTACTCTCAATGGCCTACACCACCCAAGGACACCATCTCACAACTCTCATATCACTCCATTAGACCTTCCATTAGACCCCCACACCTCCAAAATAGCCTAAGGATGAAGAAAAAGGGCTAAAAACCCAAAAAAGGAGCCCAAAATAGCCCCCTAGGAGCTAAAGCCCTTAAAAAGGGGCTAAAACCCTAAAAGGGGCTAAAGTTAGGGTGGAAGGGGCTAAATCCCTGACCAAGGGCTTAAAACCCTAAAACCCCTTGGAAAAGCTATAAAAGGAGGGTGGGGGGTCACTCTCAAAAGACTTCTCCCATTGCCTATTGTTATGCTGCCTGTGGATGCTTTGAGACCTTTGCCTCTCAAACCACCCACACTCCCTCTCCTTCATTTCCTTTCCCTTTTGAGCCATTGCTCCCAAAACAAGAGAGGTGCTCCCATGAGCTAAGGCATGGTGGCCCATTCCCACCAGAGAAGGTATATTTGTGATTTTATGTTTATTTCTTTGTTTCTTAATATGCTTTGCTTTCTAACCCTTATCTCCATTTGTAGGTTTTGTTATTAACATTGTTTTGCAGGTTTTTCATAGTAGCTTAGGTTTATTTACAGGTTTTAAGGAGGCGAAACCCTAACCCATTTTCTGTAGATGGGTTCACCAATGCTTAATATCCTCCTTTCTGTTATGTTCTTAGTTTATAGTTTAGTTTAGCTTTGGTTTTCTATTCTTATCCTTAGTGTTGGTTTATTGTTCTACTTCTGTTATTTCGGTTTTGTTTTTCTTCATTTTCACCATTAGCAGGAACCTACCCTTGTGCCCTATAGGCATAAGGGAGCCATTCCTACCCCTGTAGCAAGGAGAAATCCTTGCTACAGAAATGGTGACCATACCAGGTCGATCCCACAGGATCCCTGGGCCAAAATTTTAATTTTTCAAGTTTTTTCAATTTTACCCTAGTTTTCAAAAATTTCTTGTTAAATCTGTCTTAGATTCAGTTTATTTCTTGTTTTAGGTACTACCGAAGCCTCTGCTAGGAAAAAACGAGTCAGATTGACCACAGTACCAGTTACTGTCGGCCATATTTGACTCTGTCTCACCCAAAAACCACAATCTGTAGCAGGGTGCTCTTCTCGGGGCAAAAGGTGAGACTGGGGCGCACTTAATGGGAAAATAGGTGTGCCCAGGGTGCACTTAATCCCCTGATAAGTGTGACTTCAGCCCAAAAACTCAAGTTGTGGCTATTTCTACATTCTATGCGACCCCCTCTCTCATTTCTGAAAAAATCTCGCGGCCCTCTCGCCAGATTTGGTCAGAAATGTGCGGCGTGTCAAACAGAACTTTAATTTGAATTTAATAGACTTTAAATTTTAGTTTCAGAGGAATGTTAGTGCAGCGCAGCCGCCTCTGTCCACCACTGCAAGTTAATTTCATTTCTTGTTTTCATTTTCTACATTTTATTTCATGAACAATGTGTAAATGTTAAGTAAATCATTATGGCTTAATAAAATGGACCTAGTCTAACTAAAATCAACTTAAAATCAACGATATTGCATCCCCTTCCTCCTCTACCCAGTCATCACCCTCCGGGGTATTCTGGGATACGACGAAGGGAAATCTTGTATAGATCTAGGCACTCCATGATATTGTTCCAAAACCATTAAAACCAGGTGACCTGGAAGGTAGAGGGGGTAGAGAAGGAGGGCTTCTCACGGGGCTTCTCATGGTGCTAAGCGTCCTCCTTGTTGACCAACATAGCATCCGGATGGGATTAGTCCCATTGTGTTGAGAGCCCAACACCTTCTCTTGGTTGAAGAGGAATATCAGTGTGAGGTAGACATCTAGTTAGGCCAGCAAACGTTCAGGGTTAATCATTGTACTTGTTCACAATTTATGTTTATTTATGCTTGCATACACAACCACAATGACATGAACTCTACCATGATGAATTCATAAACCATATTGCAGCAACCAAATACCAGAAAAAAACAAGCAAAAAAATACACCATACCAACTAATTAACCCAACTCAGTTCATGATGCTGAGTAAGCCTTAAAATTTACTAATTTACACTAAGTCCAAACAACTCTGTAGTATTTGAGGACATAAGTCCCTGATTGCTTCAACTGTGAGAAGTACTTGGGCTCTACCCAGAAACTCATTGTGAGGATTACCACAGGAACCCCAAAGTAGCTAGCCGCTGAGAGGAATTGCCAAGCAAAACGGGAAACGACCCCTTCTGATTGAGTAGAAGCACCTGTGAGGAACACACCAAGCGCTATCTTTCGGTAGTCTTGGTGGCCAAGTGACCACCTGCAGCCAATAGGAAGCCACTGAAACTGGTGTCTAAATCTCATTACCACTAGTTTCACACATAAAATCAAGCACAATTGATCCTCCACGCTCTTCCTCACGCCTAAGAGGCGAACCACCACCACTCGAAACGCTCGATCGGCACTGTCGAATCCATTCTCAGTGATCTCCCACACCATTAGAGGGCCACATAGCCTCTGATTTTGACTCAGACCCATATCCATCTGAACCAGACCTCCACACTACACCATCAAGCCCCATGGCTAGTGTGAACCCAAATCCATTTTCTGGCTTAACCTTAGCAAGTGGACCCATGTCCACATCACAACCTGTCACCCACAACTTGGAAAGTGGCCCAAGCATAGTCCTGTAGACTGTCATTAGTTAGCTGCCAACACCTATAGTGACCAGCCAAGCTAGCCCACTTACAGCACATGGGGGCAGTGGCCCCTCCACACACACTTCCCCTCCTTCCACATAGGGGGGCAGTGGACCATCCACCTACATTTCCCCTATTGTCATACATGGGGGAAATATCCCCACCACTCATACCGTCCCACCCACAACACTTGGGGGCATTGGCCCATCCGCAATGGTGCCACCGCAAGCACCCCCAGCCATGCAGATGCATTATGCACCTGCAAACCCCACCACCATTTCAACCCCATCCCACATCAACTTGGGGTCAAACCTACCCTTCATGGCTCATCTAAACTTGCCTAATTTGGCTAGATTAACAACGACCCCATCCACCACCAATATTTTTGGCCACCTATGCCAACTAAGTTGCCATCAGACATCCCCAAGTTTGAAGGCAAAGTCGGGGAATGTCCCCAAAACCACATAATGACATTCCATCTATGGTGCTCATCCAATAGCATCGTAGACGACTCCATCAGGTTGAGGCTATTCCAACACACCCTTACAGGTGCTATGGCCAAATGGTACATTGAGCTGCCACAAGTCAAGTACCTCGACTTCAACTCCTTAGCCCTCATGTTCCTATAGTATTCCCAACTCCCTATCAGATATGACAAGGCAATGGAGATCCTGCTATCCTACCATCAAAGCACTTCCACTCACATAACTGACCATATCCACGAGTGGTGGTGATGTCGTAGATTATGCAAAATACAACTAGATGATAGGATCTTCTTAGATTGGTTCCTTAAGACTTTGCTCCCTCCCATCGCAAAGGACATTGCATCTGAACATCCCTGATCTGAAGAAGAGGCCATACTAAAGGCCCAACAATTTGACCTCATGTATGCCCAGTCTGGATACCTGTATACCGTCATTCCAGACGCTCCCTGTCTAAGCACCTCCTACCGCGACGCACCAGGGGCATCCCACGTTGTGGACGACATCATAGGGACGGTCCCCCAACAACCACAGCCTCAATCGACACCACCTACCATTTCACCACAACCAAGCAACACTGCTAGTGTTGCTTACCAGAACCAAGCCCCGGACTATGCTAGAATGATGTCCTAGTCCAGAGCAACAACTTCTTATGCACAACCTATGCCACTGCAATAGGCTCAGGCCATGACTTGGCCAACACAACAGTATGCGGGGAAAATGCCCACATTTGTGGCACCATCACCCCCACAAATCTACTATGCACCGCTAGTACAACCTGTGCAAACCCCCGCCCCCGCTCCACCCACTCCATTGGGACAATTGTTCGCACAACAAAACCGTCCCAACCATCCCACCCCCAACAATCAACAAGGGAAAGCTAGAAACAATCGGCCCCGCAACCAAGGCAATAACCAACCGCAGGGAGGCGGTCAACAACCGAACCCTCCCAAAATTGTTGCGGCAAATTGACCAGCCCAAAACCCCCCATGACAAAATCGACCAAGACACAACGCCCCGTTGCATACAAACCAACCATTTACACTCTGTGATGTCTATGGGAATTACACGTTTGACTGTCTCCTCATGGCTCGCACTAAGCAGGTCATTCAAACGAGGCCCACCAGGCCGCCAATGCAAATCAAGCCCAACCCAACCCGGCACCACAAGGACCTCGTCCTATGGTTCTTCAAAACCCACTACTAGTCCAAGGATTGGTGGCAACCGCTCCCCCTCCCCATGCCAATCTCAATGCTTCGGGGGCACCGCCCACGGTTGAAACAGGTGTTCACCACCTGCTAGCCATGATGACTGAAGAGGTCAACTTGCAAACTCAACGAAATCAGTACAGTACCACCACTGAACCTGTTGATTCATTAGCAGCATACATGTCTAAGACAGTCAACCTAGCTCTTCAGTTACCCCCATTCCCACCCCCTCCATACGCAGAGTTGCCAATAATGCCATAGCTAGAGCTGCAGTCAGCTATAGCATTGTGGATTATTTGGCCCAAACACCAACCACCATGTCTGCTCTTGAGGTACTTAAAACGTGCCCAATGTAGCGAAAAGCATTACTAGCCACTCTAGGGGCAGTAGACCCCTCCAACTCCAAGTTAATCATGTTTGACACAGAGAATGGAGAGCTGCGCATGCCCTCCACTATCGCCTTCCAAATCCCAGTGTCCATCTGGAACTTGGTTGTGCACCGATGCATAGTGGATGAGGGGGCATCCACGTGCGTCATGTCTACCTTGTTTTGGCAGAAGCTTGGATCACCAATTCCGCAACCATCCTCCACGACCCCGTGGGCTTATGAAGGACATCCCACTAAAGCTTAAGGAATCCTCCCTCATGTCCCCATCACGTTAGCTGGGAAGACAGTCCTAATTGACATCGAAGTCGTCAATGCTCAACTGGACTACAACCTCCTCCTCGAGAGGAGTTACATGTATGCCATGCAAGACATTGCATCAACTGTCTTCCATCTCATGATGTTCCCCCATGAAGGGAAGATTATGACGGTTGACTAGCTCACCTATCATGATCTGCAAGGGTTACAAGCACCTGCCAACGTTATCCCTACCATCATCACCATTGAGCCACAAGTGGTGACCACACACGCTAACGTCATCCCTGCAACCAACACTGTGGTTGAAAACACACCAGCCTCCCCACCGTTGAATGTGGGACCTGGGTTGTTTACCGATCCCACCATGATGGCTCTGTTCCCATTGGTGTCACCACCACTGACACAAAAGCAAACTATGGACTTGTGCATGGTCTCATCAGGCACCGTTGCACCCAAAAAACAACCATAGCCACAACCCCAACCACAACCACAACATCATCCATAGCCGCAACACCAACAACAGCCACAATGTCACCCACAACAGCAGCATTACATGCAGCCACAACCACAACCTCACCCCCACATGCAACCAACAGGGAGTTATCTGGGCTCATCTCCAGTCCATACGATTCCCTTCCTCTTTCCCCCACCTGGTGTCATGAGCAAGCCGGTCATGGCCACCTTAAGCTTTCCCAACTTTACGTTGGGCATCCCGATGTGGTATCTTGTTCCACCAGCTCAACCATCAATGCCCCAGGTTGTTTTAACCTTGGTGCAACCTATTACGGTTGATTCTCACCCTCCACCCAGTCCATACAAGCCAACCGCTGCACCTGCACCAACACAACCCCAACCCAAAAGAGCCAAGGGCAAGAACACCAAAGCCACCGCAAAACCATGACAAGTCCCACCTTGTGCCATCTGTGAACAACAGGGCCATCCAACTCAGAATTTCCCTAAAATCTCAGTGATCCATGCTCATATGGATGCTATGGATATGAACTAAAAACATCCTCGTGGTTGAACTCCCAACTGTGCCAGTAGTCAGGAACAAGGCATTGAGGACAAACCATGCTTTCACCCTTTACGGCTTGTATGGACATTACTCCCACCATTTCCAAGACCTGCCTGAATTTTGAATGGCTCTCGCTGACCTCCATCACCATTCCCTTGAGTTTGAGATCACCTTGATCAAAGAAGTTCACCCCCCATCGCCTTCCTCAGACACTATGTCCATTTACATGATGTCCAGTTCCACCAACCCGCTCATCTCCTCCTCCAATGATGGTCCATCAGACCTGTCTCTTCGTTGCTTTCGTAATGATGAGGAGATACTTGAAGCTCTGGCCGCCACAGAATACCCATGAGACGACATGCACCATCCACAATTGCAGCTCCATCTGTAGCCGCAACCCCATCCACAGCCACAACCTTAGTTACCAGGGAAACAGTGGGGTTCATTCCCACTCAACATGATCCTTTTTCTTTTTCTTTTCCTTTTCTTTTTCATACCATTCGAGATCGTGAGTAAGTCTATCCTGGAAACCCACAATCTACAGGGTTTCACACTAGAAGATCTTGTGTGGTACCTTGAACCACCTACCATACCTCTGAGGCCCCAGGATGTGTTGACTCATGTACATCCAATTGAGACGATGTGGCACCTACCTCCAGGTCCATCAAAGACTCCTCCAATCTCCAGGCCTGCCCCTCTTCCTCCAACAGAGACTGGGGGAAAGGCCACAAAAGCCACAACCAATACCATTTACATGATCTCGAGCACCAGTTTCCATTTTACCTCGTCGGCTGTGGAAGATCCACCTGATCTATCCCATCACCACTTACGCGATGACGGAGATATATGTAAAACCGCCTTTTTTTTAACCCCATTCCCTTTAAATCATAGTATGGAATCGGTTCTTCCCATAAAAGACCAGATTCCGTCATCTCGCCTTGCCAATGACCTTCGTCTAGGCAAAGGGGCATACACCCTTATTGACTTTGATGGACAACTCTTGGAGAACCCCCACAATGGGCTCTACCTCAAGAAATTTTATGCTTAACATCACCAATGAGTTGCTTCATTTTATTTTCTTGTTTTCTAACATTTTTCAGCACAAATCAGGGGCATCACCATCAGCTGCTAATCCAAAGTCACCCGGAATCGATTTGAGACACCTCTCACACCTCCGGGCTCAAATTTCCATTTCTGAGACCATCGTCTCATGTTTAATAAACCAATTTCAGGACCATTTCCCACAAGTCACCTTGATTTACGAGCCATGACATGATGATGCAAGTGTCCATGGACCTGTACTTTCATCGCACTTCCCGAACGCAACTCACACGAGTTTTTGGGCCGCCACCCGTTAAGGACTATAACTTTAGCTTTTATTTTTCATTTTTAACACATAGTTGTCTTTTCCATTCACTGCACCTGACACGGACATCTAGACCATCGTCCACAAAAAAAATAAAAAAAATTCTTACATGTATTTGGCATATAAATGCCTCTGGACTTGTACTCACAATGCATGTGGTCAACTTCATCCACCATAACACACACACGCGCTCTCCTGACCTCTGTCCAAGAGCCACCTCGGTTTGCATGCCTCTGTCGCACCGACTCGCAGGCCTCTATTGCGATCTATCCCATGCATGTATTGGTATGTTTGAGAGCCTTATGCTCTGTCCATACTACATGGATGACCTTTGGACCTCTGTCCACCGTCCCGACATGGGGCACCGTATGTGCCACCATCGGTTGACCACATTGGAGTTTCGTTTAAGCTCTTTTCTAACTCCTTAAAACAATGAAAATATTGCCGAGTGCAGCGGATTCCTTTCTCGCTCGCTAAAGTATAGGAAAGGGCGTCTACATTGTCTCATTTATCTCCTTTTGCAGACCATGTAGACCATTTCATGAAAAGGACCTCCTTGGCACACTCAAGCCAAGACCATTCCCCTCTACATACTTTTATGCTTTCTCAGGAAAAAGGGCCACACTTTATGAACAAGTTCACCATTGGTTGTCGTTAAGCTCTTTTCCAGCCGTCTCAACAAGAAAATATTGTCGAGCAAACTTGGTTTCCTTCATGCTCGTAAAATTATTTAAATGACCATCCAGCCAGTATAGGTTTAACCTTTTCCAGCCTGATTGGACTACCAACGGTAAAGAAGTCTCTCATCCCCTCCAGGATGGGTGAGCTCTCCTATGTATACTTTTATCCTTTTTTGGGCACAGGAGACTACCAACGAAAAAGAGCCCCCATTTGAGTCTTCTTTGTGCTTTCAGACTCTCTAAAATTGAAAGAACCATCGAGCATTTACCTTCTCGGGCTCGCCAAAAATCCACGATATCATACCACAACGGTGTCCCTAGACACCACCCCACATAAAACAGTTTGGCCGCATCCCCACATTGGGTTGCCTTTGTTCAGAGTACTCTGTAATGTGTCTTCCTTGGATCCCATCAGTATTAAAAGTGTCCACCTCCTCCAAGTATTTCCCATCTGCAGCGACATTCCCGATATTACAGCTATGATCCCATTCCCTTGAGTCAGTTTCATTCGTTTCCCGGTCTACCCTGCCGTCATACTCTGAACAAAGGAAGTTTGAGTCTCCTACTCCCCCCCTGCCCCTGTTCAGTTCTTTCCCTTCCCTCCCCTCCCCCCCAATTTAGTGAGTCAGTTCATAGATTGCTTCACACCTTTAGATTTTCTCCCTCGCGCTTCTGGTCAAGGAAACATCATTTCCTTGACTAAGGGCGGGTCTACCTCTATCGACGCTAGCTCACATATTCCAAAGGTCCCTGTACCTTGGTTTCATTGACATCATTGATGAGTTCCTTGGACCACTTGAGAGGAGTCCTTAGTGCCTCTTGGGATGGTTGTTTCTCACGTGCTCGACTTCAACTCCATCATTGCACCGTTGAGATTCATACAGGGTTTGTTCCACATAGTACTTGGTCGAAGACCCCGGATGTCACCCGACTCTAGCACATTGGTGATTCCACTCGAGGGACCTAAACAGGTTATGTCCCTTGTGATTTCTGGGTTGCGTTGGAGACAGTGATCTAAATCCCCAGCAGTGCTTCGATATACCTTTATGATTGATGCAGCATACTTGTACCATAGAGACTCTGACTCTCAATCAATGAGTCCACACAGCTATGTACCAGATCCAACAGACCGTCAGTCATGAAGATATAGCATTCCATGAGAATGCCATGGGTCCAATGTACCAGATCAGTATTGTATTCAGCCTCACATGGAGGCAACCATTATTTTAACATCATTTGTATATGATCGGCTCTTGTATTTTAGAGCATAGATCAAAATATTCTTTTGACATTGTCATGAGCATGGGGATGCCTGCCTCGTCCATATACATGTCACACATTTATTGTATCTCACCCATTGATGGGAACCAAATTAATACAAAAACCAAAAGCCACCATGCCTCAGCCCTAGAAGCATCACCTCTACACAGCAAATCCTATGATTTCTGTCGTCCATACGTTGAGCTCCTGCCCTCACACATCAGGGGACAATCTGTTAACCCGAAAATCCCCCACTTAGCTCTCAATGGCCTACACCACCCAAGGAAACCATCTAAAAACTCTCATATCACTCCATTAGACCCCCACACCTCCAAAATAGCCTAAGGATGAAGAAAAAGGGCTAAAATCCCCAAAAGGAGCCCAAAATAGCCCCCTAGGAGCTAAAGCCCTCAAAAAGGGGCTAAAACCCTAAAAGGGGCTAAAGTTATGGCGGAAGGGGCTAAAAACCCAAAAAAGGGGCTAAAGCCCTGACTAAGGGCTTACAACCCTAAAACCCCTTGGAAAAGCTATAAAAGGAGGGTGGGGGGTCACTCTCAAAAGACTTCTCCCATTGCCTATTGTTATGCTACCCATGGATGCTTTGAGACCTTTGCCTCTCAAACCACCCACACTCCCTCTCCTTCATTTACATTCCCCTTTGAGCCATTGCTCCCAAACCAAGAGAGGTGCTCCCATGAGCTAGGGCATGGTGGCCCATTCCCACCAGAGAAGGTATATTTGTGATTTTATGTTTATTTATTTGCTTCTTAATATGCTTTGCTTTCTAACCCTTATCTCCATTTGTAGGTTTTGTTATTAACATTGTTTTACAGGTTTTCCATTGTAGCTTAGGTTTATTTGTAGGTTTTAAGGAGGCAGAACCCTAACCCATTTTCTACAGAGGGGTTCACCGGTGCTTCATCTCCTCCTTTATGTTCTATTCTTAGTTTATAGTTTAGTTTAGCTTTGGTTTTCTGTTCTTAGCCTTAGTGTTGGTTTACTGTTCTGCTTCTGTTATTTCCATTTCGTTTTTCTGCATTTTCACCATTAGCAGGAACCTACCCTTGTGCCCTATAGGCATAAGGGAGCCATTCCTGCCCCTATAGTAGGGAGAAATCCTTGCTACAACACCCCCTAAATTTATATGTATAAAAAATGGGCAAATCTCTCTGATATATACGAAAATTTGAAGGCGATTTTATTAATAATATAATATGTATATATAAAAAATTGGCGAATCTTTGATTTTATTATATAATGTTGTAAAATATTGGTGAATATTTTACTAAGTTATAATATATTGTAAAAACGTGGTGAATCTTTCACTAAGTCATAATATAGTGTAAAATCTTGGCAAATATTTAACTTCATTATAAAAATTTTAAAAACTGGCGAATCTTTCACTGATTTATAAAATATTGTAAAAATAGAGGAACAACAACATTAGTCAAATAACATGAATCACATAATCAACAACAAAACATGTAGACTCATGAGTCACAACTGGAAGGTGTCAGTGAAACACAAATGCACTGACTAGATTCAGGAAAGTGGGGACTCCACTTGTTGTCTTGTCCCTTAATGGTCGAATGTGAGGACCTGAATAATGACAAACCGATAAACTGATAGAAATAGGCATTATGCTTGATCTTGGCCTCCATTAGCCACTGTGGTTGTGGAGGCTAATACAATTATGCATTGTAATTATGCCAATTGATTACTACATTAGATGAATGTTGGTCTCGTGCCAATAGGTATCCTACGATCAATGCATAGGAACCTATTGCATAGATAGTTTTTCTCTTCTCTTAGCTATGTAGAGCTCATTTATTTTTTTGAACAATGATAAGTATTTACAAAGAAAATATGAAATCAACATAAAAGAATTGAGATTTGAAAAAGTGAAGACAATTAATTCATGCAACTAAAAGGTAATAAAAATATTTTTTTTCAAACCCTGAATCAATGGAAAACAATCAAAACCAATCTTGATTCAAGCTACAACAAATGGTTAAATCAAGCATCAAATGAGAACTAGAATCATTCAAGGGACTAACACAATATTTAACCAAAATACACACAAACTTCAAAAATCGACAAAATGCTTCAAATAAAAGAAATAACCAAACCATAAAAATTGTCAAGATATTCCTGTTAAACACCAGCATGGTTTCATGTACTTGAATGAGCCCATTCTTGCTTAGCGAAAGTGTTGTCAAATTAGTTATTTATCCTTTAATGTTAGGACACTATCTATGTGAAGAGATAGCTCCTAGACCTAGCTTTCTCAAATTCCAGCATCATTTCCTATCACATACAAGAAAGAGACAATGTAAGAGATAAATATTAAAACATCAATATTAAAATAAGCTGCATGAAGGTAATGTAGCTCAAATCATCAATGTTACAACAAAAAAGTACAATGTAGAATCTATTTTTACCTAAAACATGACCTCAAATTCACATATAGTGATCACCAGCAAGGGTACATGGAACACTTGGACTAAAATAAGACTCAAGAGTCCTTAAGGTGTATTAGATCATATACAATCTTTAGGTGAAATTCATTTTCCAATTCACATTCTGGACCTGATCCTCATTTTCGACATTCTGAACACGACCTTCTCTAGATGAACCATCATTATGATCATCCAAAACATCATGTTCCACATCAAATTCATTAGATAAATCCGATCATATTATTTTCTCCCCTTCTTTCACAATCTGATCGCCAAAGAGCTAATGCTCTTTCATATGGAAAATTGTCAACCTCATTCTTTGTTACATATTATCTCAAGCATGTATCCAGATTTTTATCAAGCTTGTTACTCAACTTTGACTTCAATAATGTCAGTGCACTAAACATTCTCTCATCCTCCACTGATCCCAAATTCATGGTTTGGCATAAATCCATTATTTTGAAATATTTTGACATTCTTTGTTGTATCATTTCGCCACCACTGAGCTTAGTCCATAATCTTGTAATTGCGCCATATTCTTTACTGTCCGATGGAGAAAATTGGTCCCACATTGTTCTAGCAAAGCATTCAGTTTGATCTATCATTTTTTCTCAATCTAAAATACCTAGAATATGTTCTCCTTGTATCTCAGCCTCTTAACAAAAATGGATCTGCAAAATCTTGCATTTCTCTATAAAGCTATCCTTTACATTTTTTAAAACTCGACTATGGTCCCAATATTGAGGGTATATGATAGACATGGCCTCCAACAATTCATCTCGAGGAAAACATTCCCTTATCTCTAATGACAGTGATTTTGTAATTTCTATCAAGTTGTGTCTCACTGAAATTACAACACCGTGAAATCGTTCTCTTGACATGGGGAATTGTTTAGTGAATCTTCATGTCTTATAGTTATAATAAAAGGGAACCATATTCCCACGAGCTTCCATACATAGAATCCCTTTTTCATCAAACTTAAAAAAAAATGATCATTTTCTATATTGATTATCTTACTCCAATTTGTAAATGATAAACCTGTAAAAGACTCTTCCATAATATACAAATTATCCAATGGAAGACCTGTTAATTTTCTTTCTCTTGTGTATTAAGCAATATACATCGTGCGACTCTAAGCCATCTTCACGAGGTTATTCACTTCATGAAGCACAGGAAGAATTCCAACCAATGTTAATAATGTCTATATATCAGTTAGTAGAAATAGAAGAGATTGAGATTTTTCTACACTTGAGCGATGTTCATACATCACCCCTACCAAGGATGCATATTCATTGAATATTCTTTCATCTGGTCCCTTCATTGATATCCATCTTGTATCATCATCTTTTAATAGTTTTTTTCCATTTGTAACACCATCAGAAAAAAAAAATTTAAACTCTAAAAATCGTTTGGGACTCCGAAAAAAGTATGCATGAACCTCACGTACAAGATATTCAACTTTTAAAACCAATGAAAATTTGCTCACTATTTCAAATGCAAGATTCATCCTGTGAGCCATACAATGAATACTAAGCATATACGGTGAAGCCGAGAGTTGCAGTCTAGCACAAAGGCCATTCCTTTGTCGTTGCATTATTGATGCTCCATCTACTCCAACACATACTAACTTTTTTTCAATCATGGAATTATCCATACCACCAATTTCCTTCAAACTATCAATAACAAGTTCACAAATATTTTCTATTGTAGAACTTTTGGTCATTTTATGAATTCCAAGAAGATAGGAATGTCTGATATGGTTATTGAACATATAAATTCTCATGAAAATCCATGAAGTATTGTCAATAGTCATAACTTCATCCAAATACAGTGATAGAAATGTAGCATTTGCAATCTTCTCTTTCATATCGTCCTTTTCTACTTGAGCTAGATATTTTCCCCATTCCCAACCATTTGATAAAGACCAATGAGAAGATGGAAAATTTGGCACTTGAATCAAAGATAGATATTTCATCATTTTGGGATAGTCTGTCATAGGACGACCATTGGATAGGAGGTGCAATACAGTGCTTAATTGTATCGTCTTTGATAACAAATTTGTTTCCATCATCTTTCCAAATTAAGATGTGATGGTTCCTCCACTTTCCTCGAGTTTTTTCTTATTTAGTAAGGATTTATTATATTCCACTTCAAATTGGAGATGTCGATATTTGTTAGGATTATTAATCCTCCCTTGTACAAATTTGGTCATATGTCTAAATCAGGAGTCATGTCTAAATCGGGAGTCCATCCAGTCTATTTATAGTCATTAGCACCATTGGTTAAACTTGACCAAATTGGGGCACATGTTTCAGTTACCGAAGTGTGGGGAACACTAATTGAGGCTCACTTCCACTTATTGCACTTGATTGCATAAGTTTAGGAGTCTCCTAGATCAATCCCTACAATTTAGGAAGCAACTAGGAGTGCCGAAACCAACCAAGGTCAGTTAACTTCAGTTGATGACTAGTCAAGCCAAGTTAGGAGTTAGTTACATTCAGTTCTAACTCTCTACATTCAGTTAAATAATGGTTTAATTAATTGCACACATGTGGGGCGTTTTTCTCACCTACCACAGTCAGTTAACCATTATTTAATACTAAATGTAACAATTGGTTGTGTTTTAGAACTCCGGTATGGTTTAGACAAGGACAGTTAACTACTGGGTCCTTAACTTCAGTTGATGACTAGTCAAGACAAGTTAGGAGTCAGTTACATTCAGTTACATAATGGTTTAATTAATTGCACACATGTGGGGCGCTTTTCTCACCTACCACAATCAGTTAACCATTATTTAATACTAAATGTAACAGTTAGTTGTGTTTTAGAACTCCAATTGTGATTTAGACAAGTCTTGGTTACCTACAGTCAAGTAGAGTCATCAATTTGAACTTCCTCATGTGGATTCAAATTGCTTGTGGCTATTAAAGCCATTTTACATCATTGTAATTATTATCTGAATTACTTTTTGATTAATGAAAGCATTCACAGCTGCAAGCCTTTTGCACTGTTTCATTCTTCAATTGCTGAGTAAATTGTGAGATCTTCTTTGTGAGTTTTGTTTTTGTCTACAGATCTATATGCTCAAATTTACAATATTCGCTAATAGATTCCGTCTGGAAGTAGATTTATTCTCATCATTTCCAACTTTCTTATCATACATCTTCCCAACATGCTTCTCGATTGTGTCTAACTTCATCTCCAATTTCACTACCTTTCCAAGTTTCTAGTTCTACATGAAATGCATTTAACTTCTCGTGAGGTCTCATTCTCATTTGCTGGAGGTATTGGTTCAATACATTGGTATATTGAGACCCAATCAACTTTGAATTTTCTCCCTATGTCCCATTGGCCCTTTTTCCTTTTCCGTGAATGCACTGTCACCTTGCAAGGAAAAATATTCAGCATTTAAACTACCAATTTCAAATGGAAATGCATTTGTCTCACTTTGATCACTAGAGGAATGTATTCTACCATCCATTATCTGGGTTGCAGATGCATTCTCAAAAGTGTTGACATCTCTCTCATAGATACCTTGCTCAAGAGAGCTTGAAGCATGTATAGGATGTGGATTATTGGATTAAGGATTTTGAAATTATGATATTACATCCTTTTGTTTTGATGTTTTATTTTTCTTTCCACAATCCATGTTTGACAAAATTGACATCTTAACTAATATTCCAAAATCAAAATTCCAAATTGATAGAGAAGCCAGAAGTGAAGCATGCATAAGAAAAATGATATGAAATTGGTACAATGGCACATTATCAATTATATTAACCCAAATTACAATGAGTTTTTACATTGACTCTTTCAATGACTTTTAATTGAATCTTTCATTGACTCTTTCCTTGAAGGAGGTATAACACTAATACAACTGGAAGGTGTCAATGAAACACAACTGCATTGACTAGATTAATGGAAAGTGGGGACTCCACTTGTTATCTCATCCCTTAATGGTCCAGCGGACATGTGGGGACCTGAATCTTGACAAACCGATAAACTAATAGAATAAGAAATTATGCTCGATCTTGGCCTCAACTAGCCAATTGAGCTCATTATTGTCTTCAAATCACGCAAATCACTTCAATGTGAGACACATTGCATATCATGAAAATTTTATATTGAAAAAAAAATTATAACTTTATGTAGACCCCAAGTCTCTCTATTATCACTTTTCTATGCAATTTACATGACATTTACCTCAAAGTGAAATTGACATTGGTAAATGAAGCTAATATTGAAACCCAAAGAGAATAGGTATTGCAACATATTGGATAAACAAATCAAGATCAAAATAGTTTACAAATAAAGAAAGCCAAATCAATATCAATATAGTTTACAAGCAAGGAAAGCCTAGATTATGACATGCCTATGGTGGCAAGAAGATCACAAGTAAATAAATTCAATGAAAGCGAATATTTTATAAGTAATGAAAGACATTATCAGTTTAAGTACAAATCAACAAGCTCAAAATACAACATTTTTGTTTGAAAAAAAGATGGAGGTATCTACATATGAGAAGAAGATTGATATACCATATATGATCCACATTATTCTTTTGGAAAACAATCCACAGAATATAAACACACATAACATACATCATGCCGCAAAATCCCAACATTCATGAAATACACATATGTAGACTTTGTTCTATGTAACATAAAGGATCTGTTATCGCTCCAGGAAACTCTTCTAGGTTGTAGCTCGAGGATGCCTGGTAACTTAAACTGTTTTTAGGGTTTTTATGAATTGGATCAAGCCGTATAACCTATATAAACTCTCAATCTCAAGACATGCATGAAGCTCACTCAATCACAAGGCTTTTAGTTACAACTTGTTCAGTAGTTTGACAAAAAGGTGCAGGGATGGAGAACTCACCAGGCTGGTAGACTTACACACATAATACGTGCATATAAATGGCTAAATCCTGCTGAGGATGGTGTTTATAAATCAAATATCACTAAATAACCAATAAGATGACAACTATCGGCCCTTTAATAAATCTGAAAATTACCTAAATGCACATTCAGGCAATAAACACAGTAAAGAAAGAGATGGTTGAACAAATCACAACAAAAGAGATTATACTTAGAGTAAACCAGATGAGACGCTTGATAATGGAATAGGCTCATGAATCCCCAGAGTCGAACCTTTATTAATCAAATAATCATGGGCTTTATAGCCTTTTACAAAATTTATAGATCCTGAAAATCCGATCTATTTACACAAAAGATAATTGAAAGTAATAGTTTTTTCAAATTAGGGATTCAAACCCTTGCTAACTATTTGTTCATCTATTGTGAAGATCTAGTTCACTGAGTGGTCCTTTAATGATTTAAGTGGTCACTGATCATTCCCACTACTGGCTCACTGTGAAATTTTCGTCAATAGTCATTGTATCGGTGTTTAACTGAAGTGCCCAGTCTTGTCCAATCCACAGTTTCGGTTCCTTAGATCACCAGCATCACAAGAGCTTCTTCATCGGTGATCAGGAGTGGTAATAACAAATATATCAAAGCCCTTTATCTGAACATGGCCGCAGTTTCAGAGGTGAAACATACCACATAAAACTTTATATGCTTGACTGTTGACGATTTTGCCTTATTGCTATCGGAGGTCGGTAGAAGCTAAAATTGAAACTTTTAATCCCCTGTGCTGCCGACACTATGGAGATGCTTTGTTGTAAACTCGTCATTCAGTAGTCTGTATGTCTTTCGATCGTTGATGGTCTTCTATTATTTCACTATCAGAATGATTCTTGTCATCAATCGGAAGTTGTAGTCTTTCTTCCTTCTGTAGTTGCGGCTCCGCAGTGAACTATTTTTCCGCCAGTTAGTCTTTAGCACCTCCGACGCCGAAGTTTCCATCTGCTCACGGAACCCGCAGTCTATATTTCCTCCGTAGTTGTGGCGCCTTTGGGAACTAACTCGCCAATAGTTAGTCCTTGTAAGTTCTGATGTCGATGAGTCTGTATTGTTTCGGAACTCACAATAAGTCTTTCTTCCGCAGTTGCGGCTCCTCAGAGGACTAATTCACCAACGATTAGTCTATAGTTCTCCCGATCACTGTTTAAAAATGTTCCGATGGCAGTAAAAAATTTAGCAATACGCCTAACTACTGAAGGGGTCTTCCACCTATTATTTATCTTCCATCTTTCGGTGGTTAATGAGATGTTCTGATCCTCACCCAAGCCACCGAAGCCACAACTTTGTGAAATTTGCATAAAAAATAGAGGTCTTCAAAACTATTAGTGATCTTCATATCCTTCATTGCATCATTTAAATTCTTCATACTATCAAAAATAAAATAAAAAATTAATTTTGGGAGATAACAGGATCATTGCCTTAGATGATGACAAATGTCTCCTATGGTGTGTATTGAATAGGTATATGATGCCCCATTTTTAACACAATTTCTATAATTTCTTATTCACCAACTTGAAATAACATGCATTCACATCACATCAACAAATAAATGATTAATATATCAATGAATTCTAAGCCCGAATTGTACAACTTGCAAATGATCCTTTGTATATTTAGCCAAAATGCCTAGCTTTTGAAAGATCCACTAAATCAATCTATGTATTTAGCATAACATATCCTTTTCAATAAGGAAATTGAGATGCTCTATCTTCAACAAAAGACAATAGATAGAACACTTATCCTTCATAATTTATCTGTTATACAAAGCTAACAATGTATAGAAATTAGAGTAACAATGTCGAGCATAATATCAATCACTATACCTAACATAGATTCTATACGTATAATCCCTTCAACATCTGCACACACAATTCTCATGTTTATAGACTCCCATTGATTACCTAGATTGTGATTGCTAAACTCAGATTCAATTCCATATCAAATAAATATTTACACAGATGACTTACTCTTCCATCAGATTAAAATAAGCTACTAGATTATATTTTCATTGTTATTAAACTCAAAGACTTCATATAGAAAATCACTACGTTTCTTATTTAATTTTCTGAGCCTATCATACAATGTAGAGATCAATTTTACAAGTACTATAAGCTCATTCAACAACTTTATCTCATAGAGATCTATTTATAGTTTCAACACACAACTCAAGCCAAGGAAGTGATGACATATCACTTCCTCTTCCATGACTGATCGTGCTCACTACCTATATATGATTGTAAATGACATTATAAAATACGACCTTGACTACTAAGATATGTTTAGACCATAAAGTTCCAATACAATGTTCGTAAGGTCCAAGAAACTAGAAACAAGTGCCCACTTCCATCCAGGTTCTATGGAAATACAAAAAGTATTTCATAGTTTCGAACAAAATAGAGAGCAAATTCCCACCAAAATAGATTGAAATTAATTGGCTCATTTTCACCTTAAATGGAAATAAAAAATAGACTTGAATTACTTTACTTTCAGCCACAACACTACAATGTTAAAAAAATGTAAATTAATGTTTATATTCCTCTATCTGTATCATTTCTTGTTTGATAATGATAATGTATACATATGTTCCTAGTGTGAATCCATATGAAAGAGTTGGACAAGGTGAAATAGTTTGTCATACTTCATCCATCAATATATTCAATGATACATCCATCAATATAAGCTCTTTATGCAGACATAAGAAATGATAATTTTATTAATGTCCAATGAGTGATCACCATATTGGTCAATGGAACTTGAAAGTACAACCAATGTGAATTCAATATGAGAGTGCGAAAACAAATCCTACCACTACTCTACTAAAAGCATAGAAAGAGCTAACTAACTAACCAACGGAAACACAAGAAGTAGTGCATATATAAAACCAAAACCATGTTGAGCATACAATGCATATGTCTAAGGGTAAAAGTAGAATCGCGAGAGAGAGAAAGAGAGAAAGGAAGAGGATGGATTTTGATCTTTATATTAAAGGACCAAGAACATCAAAATTGTTCTTAGTTTGTGAAATTGTTGAGAGGTAATTGACCTAGATATACTATTTAGGAAGGATAATTCTATAGTGTCAAAATTATAACAACACTACTGAAAAATATTTTTAGATCTGGTAACCGACGAAGTGTATACCAGTTCACAATAATATAGATGACTACAATAGGACATAGGAAAATGTATATTTAGAAACTACAGGAAAAGAAGAATCGATCTTCAAATGACAAAACAAAAATAGAAAAGTTGGCCACACAAAAAGATAAAAACAGAGAGAAACATTGGCAATGGGGTGTTTAAGAGATGAAATTATAAAGCATTTGGACTAGAATTCATAAGATCTGCAATGGACAAGCTTGATATAGGAATCACAGAACGTTTACCTAAGTTATGTTAGTCCACTTGCACTTGATTTGGGGGGGTTATCAATACCTTGCAAAACAAAAAGGATAAATGGATTAACACATGACATGAAAGAAGTCTAGCAATGTATTGAAAAGGCTCAGAAAAATAGTTAAGTGCGCCACTAGAGCCTTGCTACATTGGACCCTAATTGATTCTGCAATCTGTATAATTTCAATTTCAACCATGTTAACCAGGTCAAGGACCTCTAGAGTGCTCACAAACCAGGAAAACCTATAAAATACAAAGCATTGTCAAGAGACTTGATGAGAAAATGCATCATAAAGCTATGATGTGAATGAACCCAGTCCTCTGATTTGCAATTCAGGGAACATATACAACACTCTGATTTTTATCCTTCTTGTAACAAGGGTTTGGGTATTGAAGAAGCCTAAAAACCCTCAATCATATCTATGTACAACAATGTTATTGAATCTTGGAAGTCCATGACTTCAAAAAAAAAATTATGGGCAGTATATATAATCTCAATAAGTAACCTACAACAAGCTACAAGAGTTTTGTAGAGTGTTTTAGTTGGAAATAGTATCAAAAAAACCCTCTTATAGCCCAGCGAAATGGTGAAACTATATCAACAGAAGTAAGAGGTCATACCCAACAGCAAGATGGTCCTTTTATGGTTGAATGCTTCATATGGTCAGCTCATATCCATAGTCCAACAATTGTACTGGTGACACATTGATTAATAGCTTACCTATTATTGTCCAAACCTTGTTCTCAAGACCATGTATGGGTCAAATATTATCCATAAACCCTTGGGTAAATAGCCATGATGTATGCTGGTTTTCTAGAAGAGACACCTAAGTATGGCATATCTCTAGTTACTTTGTTGCAGCCAACGTTTTTCGGTTCTTTTGCAACTTGACCAGATTTTTTCTGGGCCAACTAAGTTATCTTAAGAACCCAACAATCTTGTCCACTTCACCTAAAAATAATCATATCTTTCTCTTCAGAGATAATCTCAACCTTCTCTTCACAATTTTAACTTTATCCAACATTTTCTAACTAGCCTTCTTGAAGGTAATCATATTTTATGCTTGGCTTTAACCTTTTACCTATCCAATTATTTGTTGCCTAATGCTGGAAAGGACAATTAGAACCTAAATACACAAAATCATCGAGTTGGAAAAACCCAACATTATAAATATATAAATTCTTTAACTAGACCCCAAAAATACCTCTTCTGACCAAAACATAAAAATCTTTATAGGGTTATTGTGATAAAAACAAACTTACAATTTAAAAATGTTAAAACTGAATTTAGATAAACGACCATGTGCACCTGAACATTTCCACCCAATACCCACATTCTTGGGTTTAATATGTTTTAGGTAACTAAAAAAATTGTGTTTGACAATTTTCAAAGAAATTAAAAAATACCTTTGGAGACATTATCCCTACTCTTATGCCTACACTACAGCACAACATCTACCAATTGTGTAAAATGTCAAGATATATCTTTCTCTGGTCTTCTTGATAGTTCTAAACCCCACAGGCCTTGCACCTTATACAACACAAAATCTTGATTGTTGCTCTATTGTTCTTGTTGTATACAAGGGTCTACAATAACCATGTTTTTTGTTCTTATCTCAACATTTGTTTCTCAGGGTTCCACAAATTCTTTATAAGTCTAGCAGTTTGAAAATATTCTTCATTTCTCAAGCTCACATCTCATTCGGTGTCATATTTATTCCCTAAACATCTTTTTTTTTCCAGGCAGTTCTTTTCTTTCCTGCTCTATTCAACTACAACAAACTGGGAAACTTCAAGCCTGTTAGTGTTTTCAAAAACCTTCTTCAGGGCATGAACTTGTTATTAACCTGCTAGACAATTTCTAATCATGATGGAAATTGGATAATGTGGTGGATATTATGTCATGCCAGGTTACCTATCACAAACCTGCTCATGTTTTTCTATGTTGGGTTCCATATTTGTTATGATCCTGGTCTTCTAACATGACTCATCTCCTCTCATGGTTCATCTAGGAGCCTGCTATTCTATCAATGCCCTTCACATTTGTTAGTCTTGGTATGTCAGTAAAATATCCTTCAATCTTTGACCTTCAACGTCATCTCTCATCTCTCCTAACTGCTGATTCTCTCACATCATATTTGGAAGTTTTTTAGCCAAAGAAGACATGACCAATACTACTGCATATAACTGGTAGGATTTGTTTTGTGTAGAACCCCCCAAATTGAAACATTTTTTCGTTCATATCTTGATCCAATGATCAAGTGCTTCTGCATGCTAAAGGGATTGGGGAAGCTTTAACCATATACAGTCCAATAAAAGAAACATGTTATTCTTTGGATATTTGAGAGATCTTGTTTATGCTCATAGTAATTCGCACTTGGCTTTAAGCAGCATGGCCAGAGATTCAATGAATTCATCTTCTCCATGGTTCAAACCTGTTCTAACCATAGCATAAAATTATGATGATCTTAGCAATGGTCACAACAGTGAATCTAATATTACTAGTGATGAATATGATCATGATGATTATAGTACCTTTACTACCCCATGTACTCTTGATAATTTCAATATTTATGATGTGACAAGTAGGCCACATGAACACCAAGAGTAAAACTTTGTTCCTGATTTGACCTTTTTGAAAAATAAAACACTAAAAGAAGGGGATGGATAATAAAATAAACCAGCATAGATTCATCTTAACTCCATATCTACCAAGCCTCCAAAGTGATCAAATCCCTTGAGGTACAGTCATTTTTTAGAGTACAAAGGATTTGATCCCTTTTAACGCTTGATAGATCTGGATTAAAGATGGATCTATGTTAGTTATCCTTGAAATTGATTTAACAAAATTATCAAACTTGTGTAATTTAGAAAGAAAATAAAGATACCAAACTTTCAATTGAAGGCTAACACTGGGATGTCAGAATGACCTATTTGGATAAAACATTAAACAAAATTCAGATGCACAATGGCCTGTTTCAGATAAAAAATTCAAACAAGCTCCAGATGTCATTCCTAAAGTCTTGGTGGTACTTGTACAATCAAAATGAATCCTCTGCTAATTATTAGGAAATGGAATCAACACATTTAGTGTAAGCAATGAAGTAACGAGAAGAGCATCATTAGGAGATTGTCGCTACTCGCTACTAATCAAGACACTAACCTACACTCGAAATCCCTAGATAGAATCAGTTGCACGTACACAACAACAACAAGATCAAGTGTCAAATCAGAACCCACCTATTGTTGTTTATAAAAAAAATTAGAGCATGACAAAACCATGAAGTTGATTCAAAATTTTAGGATCACAATCTTAGGATTCTAAATAGAGCATTTTTTACGAAGATCGACTCTTGAATGCAGTCTACACCTATCTCTAAATCTGATTTTCACCATCTGAAATGACTTTACAAAATTCTTTCCAACTACGTTGAGAAAAATAGGTCACACTAAATCAATGATGATGAGACCCCTGTAAGCAAATTGAATTTACAAAATAAAGAAATAAAGGCACCATTCTACTTCTCAATTTAATGAAAGCACTTGAAAAACAAGAAGTTAGTAAAACCTACAAAACAACAAAATCTAGGAATGATGTGAAACTCTCCAAAGGTCTCTAGTATAGTAAATAATAGTGTTCCCCAAAAAATCAAAACTACAGTAACAGAAGCTCACTTAATGGGAGAAACATTGGAGCTGACCATTATCTTGCAGGTGTACATGCATGGGATAATGATGCCAAACAAATTAAGGTTTCTGGTTGGCTATGAACAACTAATGGTCTTCTAGGTGTTATGGATTTCCTAAGCTAAGTCTAACTATATATTCAGTTTTTTTTACAAAAGCACTGAACAGAGAGGATATAAATGTTTATATTATAAGGAATGACATGTAATATCATAAGTTTAGACCATGTTGAAGGATTATGCTATGGGGATGTTAATTTCCCCAATGAAACTCTGCAATTTCGCAACAACTTTCCACACTGATAGAATTTGTTTCCATATAGCTTACATCAAAACCTAGTGTAAATAGATAAATATGGAGGCTAGGAAGTCAACTATAAAGAAATAATGAAACATTCAAAGACAACTAAAATTGATTTATTCACTTATAATTGACTCAAATCTTGGATCTCTTATACAAGTTTCCCAAAACAATAGCAGCTTTGCTACCTTCCCTTTTTTCTTAAACATGAGTAAATAAATTAACCAATATGATGGAAACCTCTATTGGTATAAAGATGGATGCATTCAACACATTGAATCTCACAAAATCCTAGTGTCCTATGCAAATACTATACATGCATTTTTATTCTCAGAAATACCAGCTACTAAATTTTGAATTTTTTCCTGCTTGTGAGTTCAACTGAGTGAACTGGAGGAAATCTTATTACCTAATCTCATAATGCCACAAAATAACAGCCAAACTTGATCCTTTAACTACCTGCAAATGTTTTCTTTTGTTTGGATGATGTTTGATACCAATTCAAATTCGTACAAAATAAATACATCTCAATGCAAAGACACCAGGTTTGTTTTCGGCTATAAAAGAACTTTTACTTGCAACTGCAGGACCACTTGACATGGTATCTTCTTTTGTAATCAAGTTAATTCCGTGAACCCAAACTTCAGTATTGGCATCATTTCTTGCTTCAAAGTGAACTTCTCTTTTATTTATAGTGACAATTCTAAATGTCCCTGGTATATTGGCATCATGTTTCCCATGATTTCTTTGGAATGTAGGACTCGGTCCCAACATGGATTCCTTAATGTAAACATTTCTTCTCTGTGACTTCCCCCATGCACACCAGATTTAAGCATCCGAACCATCTTCATATGTTGTGCACCTTTACCCTACTTTGCATGTTTGCAGATCTGATCACCAGCAAGAACCAACTTCCTTGCAAGATAGTCCAATATAACACTCACTGCAATTTTTGATAAACTATTTCTCCTAGCAAGCAACAATGTTGTTTCACCTTTACAGTTTACAAGACTACAGTCAGCTCCGCCTAGAAGCATATTTTTGCAAGCATCTTCTAAACATGGGGATGGTTAAGCAGAAAAGTTAACATGGAAAACTTCATAAAGGATCAAAATGCACTGAGATGTTCAAGAAAAGCATAAGCTAGTCCTTGTTTCCCATAGTATCCCGCATTTCAAAATATGTTTTCATAAATTAGGTACAAGGAGAGAAATACCCTATTTGAAAGTGAGACCAACAGTTCAATATTGAAAATGGTGATAGGATTCAAGACCTTTTAGACACTACACCAGCCTAAGAAGTTTGGAAGGAAGATTCCCTAAATTTTTACTTTATAATGTTCCAAGAATTTTGAACCCTTATGAGAAATTCGTATATGGAGTACACCATTTTTTGGGTGAATAAATACTAAATAGTAAGAACAATAAGCTAGGGAACTCGGATATCATGGCATATGACCCTAATAGAATTTTAAGATTGGAAATTTTAGAAAAGGTAAGCCAAGACAGAACAATAAGTTACTTGCATCTTCACATGGTTGGTTTTAAAACATTACTCTTTAGTGTTCACAAATATAATGGAAGTGAGCCTATAAGACAAGAAGAAATGAAAACTTTACTAAATGTCTTCAAGATATCAGAATGGGTTCATAAAACGAAGGAAATACATAACAATTTAATATAGAGGTACAAAAGTAAAGATGAAACCCGCTGGTATCAAAGCTCAGGAATCACACCACATGACTAGCATGAATTTTTAAGTTTCAATTTTCAAAAACTAGGAAGGAACAAGGGGTGAGGAAGAATTCAATCCAAACAAAAAAATTTCCAATAGACAAAAGCGCCAAGAAAAAAATTTGTGCTAAGATTGGATGCAGGTCTTGTAGGATAGATTTTCTGATATGTACGAATGTACTTCAGAGCTCTAAGAAGATGATACAAAAAGAACTGATAGATTTCATCATTGAGATCATAATTTTCTTTAATAACTTGGTGAAGGTCAGACTCCATCAACTCAAATACAACATATATATCTCTAAATTCCTGTCGAGATGGAGGAAGCATAATGTGCTTAATCTCAACAATGTCTGGATGGTGAAGCAGCCTAAGGATATTGATTTCTCTCAGAATGTGAGTGGCATCAGATACATGTTCAAATACATCATTAATCTTATTAATTGCCACTTTCTCACCGGTATGAGTGTCAATTGCACAACTCACTACACCATAGCTTCCCTTTCCAACAAACTCCTATATCTGGTATTGGTTTGCCTCACCATATTCACTGAAGAATTCTATATCCAATGAGCTTTGGATTATCATAAGAATTCCATAGTATCAAGATTCAAAGCAATTGTACTATGTAGCAGACCAAGATAATTGCCCAATAAAAAATCTAAACATTTTTCATCATGATATGATCAGTATCAGCAGATAATATTTGATTCAGTCTTAAAATCCAAGCTTTACCTGTAATGAAAGGGGCCATTCATGCTCTTTCTTGCAAATAGTTTACATGTTTAATCTGAGGCCCAACATTGTGTATCATAAGAGGGGATATATCCTGAATGTTTGAAAACCTAGATTTAACAGCAAGTATGCTGCATTAGGTATAGGGATACACAAGAATGTCATCTTTCTTGCACAAAATTTAGAGCTAATCTTATCTTAGTCATGTCTGCAGATGCACTAGAGATGTTACTGGAATGTGAATATTTTAGGCTCAAAATTCAATGGGTGTAAACTTCTAAAGTTGTAAACACAAAAATTATTAAGCAACAGCTACAGATGGATGACAAAAATTTTAGGTCAAAAAGATCATAATGGGAAATGAAAACAAGCATGCATAAATAAATGTAAAATCTGATTATTGTGCCTTGTTGCAAAAATAAACAAGCATATGGTTATATAGCACCCCTCTGACAGAAACATGCAATTCATTTTGGCAGTAAAGATCTGAAATTCCAACTGGGAAAAGTTTCCAAATTGAATAAATAGTTTTTCCTAATGCCCTAACAATACTGAAGAGCTACACGTAAAACATATAATGTTTACACTAATAAATGAATGCTCATTCAAATTTCTGCCATAAATTCTAAAACCATTTCTATACTGATTACTACTACAACTCTAGTCTCCACTGCACAAGGAATTTTAAAAAGGCATTTTTACATTCTATATTTCTAAGGCACAGTGAAATCTGTTAATAGAACAAATGCATGTAGTGATGGTACATATGACCAGGACATTTATAATAGGAGTGAATATCAAGTTCAAATACTTCAATTCTCTTCCAAAGAAAGAACAACAAACAGATCCAAAGACAGTAGTTCATCATAGAGTTTCAGGTGGGATAAGCATATTTTCTGGGCAATATGGAAACATTAAACTGTGCAGAGCCTAGGATGGTAAGAAGTTGAGTTGCTATGTCACAAAACTTGACATCAAAGAAAATAATAGTGGGGACATCAACTTGTAAAAAAATGGACAAAACTTGGCACGTATAAACTTGGACCTAAAAAAATCAGAAAACTGAAAGACCTGAAAAACTTTGAAAATTTTGGAGAGATCAGGAGAAATCAGGAAAAATCAAATATTTTTGCAACAGATAGAGTTACCCATAAAATCCCAAGCATGTGCATAGGGTTAATTGAGACACAAATTTTGGCATTAAAAAATTATTATTTCCCAAGTACATAAACATGTTTCCAACACACAAGCATGGTTGCCACATTTTTTTGGCTAATGCTTTTATTTTCATGACAGAAACCATAATAACTAACATACCCCAAAGCAGGGAAATGAAACACTGAAAAGAACTTCGGTATGGTGGAGGGGCCAACCTCAATCTATCCAATACACATTTCTTCAAAATTCTTTGGGTTCTGGAGAGGGAACAAGCAATTATGCAAAGATTTTATCCCTTAAAATTTTCATGATCTTTCCTTTTTTAAACCTGACTCAATTCTTGACACTAATATCTCTAAACACCGTCTCCTCAGCACCATCTCCTGCAATTGCGTGGACATTTGCAATTCATTACTACTTGAATTCCATCATTTCCTAGGAATTTAGGCATCAACAAACTTGCCCGGAAATATGGGAGGTGTTGTTGTGATATCTCAAATTCAGCAGTAACTGAAACTGCAATGGTAGTGTTTAATTCTTGCAACTTGTTACAACAAGCAACTGTCCAGTTTTTTCCAATATCAACTTCGGTAAAATAGAAATTGGAAGACAAGTCCCACATTTCTACATTTGACTGGTCATGCAAGGTCACTGATTCCTCTCCCGCACGTATCACATTTTTGGCTTCCAAACCTAAAACAGAAAACAAGAGGCAAATTTTAATATTTATCAATTCATTAAATGAAGACAAAACAAAACATGCTTGGTCAACCTCAATTTAATCTATATTCGATGTTTCAGGAATATGAAGATGAGATAATAAACAAGCATACACCCACCTCAACCCCAAGGCCTTGAAGGCCAAAGATGAGAAAATATGCACTAACTAGGCATCTAATAGCTTCCCTTTCATAAATTGCCAGTTGTCTTCTGTGCAAATGTTTGTCTATGTGTATTTGCATTTGTACAAGATCAGGAGAATGAATTGAGTTTGTGCCATCACTAGTAGTAGTTGTCATTTTTATTGTGTTTGTGTTCTTCACTCAAGACAAGATGGTCAATTATTACCACCTTGCAGCACTATCTTCTCTTATCATGATCTCACGAGGACAAGGACAAAGGTTTCACTTTCTTAGGTGAGATCCCATTTACCATAATATATATCTTTTCATTATATCATGGAAAAGTACCCTTTCCTCTATATCAAGACGTCATGAACTGCTGACTAGTCATGTTCATTCATGCAATGACTAGTCATGGTCATTCCTAAGCATTGCATGTCTGCCTCACCTTTGAAATGATTTATTTTCTAAGGCCACCCTTAAACTACCTCACAATTTTCCTCATGTTTGCAAACTACTGTGTTCTTCATGCCCATCTCAGCATTCTTGAAAATATCTTCACAACACAAGGGAAAATCCAATTAATGTAGCATGTAGCAAGTAATCTTTGTTGCTTCATAGCTTCAAGTCTCATCCAATCTCTTGTTTGAATTGTCATACACATTCTATGAATATTTGATCAATTTTTTTTAATGTTTTTGGGTGAGAACCATGTTATATTAGCTGGAAGCTTGCAGTCATAAAAAATGAATAGCAACCATCCATGGGCATTAAAAGAAATCCCTCACGGTAGGGAATCGCTTTTCCATATCAACTTATGCTTGATGGATTATAAGAAATTCCATATGATTTTTTTGGCAACAAAGGTCCCTTTCATAATGAATGGCGCAACGTAATCAAAAGGGTATGTTGGCTTTCCACTTCACCTAATCAAACCTCGGTTGATAAGGCTTAAAAACCTAGGCACTGCCCTCAAATTAAAATGTTTATGTTTGGCATAGATCCCATTTAATGTTATAACCAAAACAATAACAATAACAACAATCAAGAAAACAAAACCAATAAAGAAGAATATTACACAGTCATCCAATATGCTAAAAGACAAAATGTTTTATGTCTATCTACCATTTTGTTTTCCTTCTTTCTTGATACAATTTCCAAAAATATTTTCACAGTCTGGATAGGGTCGTACAAATTTATTATAAAATTGGTTGCATGTAAGTCTCATCATAGTTTTCAAAGTAACTTCCACACCAAGGCCACCTTTGGATCTCAGATAGGCAATTACTCTGTAGCGAGGAAGTATCTGTTTATGAAAATTTACAACCAAATAATTAGGGACTTCTATTAGGTTCCTAATAGGGAACCCCATATCACTAATAAAAAAATTAACCTTCTCTTCTATAGGCTGCAAATCATACAGAATAATGTGTGGTTCCTTTTCTAACAACTTAAAAGCTTCCCTATGAGAGAGTCCTTGTTTAGTCATGTATTCAAGTCGTTCTTTCACCCGTCTACTTCCTGCTATAATTCCCTCTTTATAAATCTTGTCTTGTAAGGGTTTTCTACATCTCAAGTTCATCAGTAATGAAACACACCTTGACAACTCCCCTCCTACTTTCATCGAAAATACATAAGAATTGTACACAATTGTTTTTACAAGATGATGCCAAGTAAAGTACAAGCTCTCCAACTCAGTAACCAACGGTTTCAATTTGTCTTTGATGCTGTGAGCCAACAATGCAGGAAATGTGGAGTAGAACTGATCTATTTCCTCCCCTGTCAGACCAATACTCTTAAGATACTCAATTTTCAAAGCCAAAGATTGTGTTCTATAAGTGACGAAATTCAGATACTTCCTCAAAACATTATATATAGTCACATTTTTAACTCCTGCATCCCTTAAAACCTTAATATTTGGTTCTAAATCAGTCTGTTTATTCAAGAAAAATAACAAGGGGCACTTCTCCAAGCACCTGCCTATGTAAGAGGATCCAATTCTATGATCCAACAGAAATTTCACATTTTCATCATAGTTTTGTGGACCAACGGGATCCAGTACAAACTTTTCACAATAATTTAAGAGCTTCCCAATGATATATGTTCTGTTTGAGTATATCTAAAGCCTAGAAAATAGAGGGAGCCATTGGTTCAAGTAGTCAAAGTTCAAAACAAAGGGAAATGAATCCAGAAAGGGTGGCAAGGTTGCTCTGCTTAAGCCATAAACATAAAGGGTTTTTAGAGTCTTTTCCAGCTTTGACTCTAAGCATTTCAGTAAAAAATTATGTTTTTGAATCAAATCATAAATGTCGATCCTTGGAAATCCATACCTTTCTAATAGCCTCGTGACTTTAACCAATCCTCTATCTGCACAAAGCTCAATCCCAGAAGGAACCATACCCTCTTCATCCTTACCAATACTCTCTAGAAATGTCTCAACCTCATTGTTGGTACCAGCTTCATTAAAAAGGGTTTCTACTGCTGCTCGATAAACACCCACTTCAATTTTCACCACATTCAATTCATTTTTAAGTTCTTTGAGGTGGCCCTTAATTACCAAGCTTGCTTCCCTCCTAAAAGAATCGTGAGGGCTATCACAACTTAGTGATATAGAAAGCCCCTAACAGAAACAAGCATATGGTGATATAGAACCCCTTTGACAGAAACAAGAATATGGTGATATAGCACCCCTCTGATAGAAACATACAATTCATTTTGGTAGTAAAGATCTAAAATTCCAATTGGAAAAAGTTGCCAGATTGAATAAATAGTTTTTCCTAATGCCCTACCAATACGTAAAACATATAATGTTTACACTAATAAATGAATTCTTGTTGAATTATCTGCCATAAATTCCGAAACCATTTCTATATTGATTACTACTACAACTCTAGTCTCCACTGCACAAGGAATTTTAAAAATCCATTTTCACATTCTATATTGCCAAGGCATAGTGAAATCTGTTAATAGAACAAATGCATGTAGTGTTGATTCATCTGACCAGGACATTTATAAGAGGAGTGAATATCAATTTGAAATTCTTCAATTCCCTTCCAAAGACAGAACAACAAACAGATCCAAAGACAACAGTTCATCATAGAGTTTCAGGTGGGATAAGCATATTTTTTGGGAAATATAGAAACATTAAACTGTGTAGAGCCTAGGATGGTAATAAATTGAGTTGTAGTGTCACAAAACTGGACATCAATGAAAAATATAGTGTGGACATCAAGTTGGGAAAAAAGGGACAAAACTTGGCATGTATAAACTTGGACCTGAAATAAATCAGAAAACTGAAAGACCTAAAAAACTTTGAAAATTTTGGAGAGATCAAGAGAAATCAGGAAAAATCAAATATTTTAGCAACATGAAGAGTTACCCATAAAATCCCAAGCATGTGCATAGGGTTAATTGAGACACAAATTTCGGCATTAAAAAATTATTATTTCCCAAGTACATAAACATGTTTCCAACACAAAAGCATGGTTGCCACATTTTTTTGGCTAATGCTCTTATTTTCATGATGGAAACCATAATAACTAACATACCCCAAAGCAAGGAAATGAAACATTGAAAATAAATTCAGTATGTCTAAAATGAACAAATGTGTGGTGGAGGGACCAACCTCAATCTATCCAATACACCTTTCTTCCAAATTCTTTGGGTTCTAGAGAGGGAACAAGCAATTATGCAAATCTTTTATCCCTTAAATTCTCATGATCTTTGTTTTTTTAAACCCAACTCAATTCTCGACAATAATATCTCTGAACACTTTCTCCTCAACACTTTCTCCTGCAATTATGTGGACATTTTCAATTCATTACCACTTGAATTCCATCATTTCCTAGGAATTTAGGCATCAACAAACTTGCCCAGAAAAAAGGGAGGTGTTGTGATATCCTAGATTCAGTAGTAACTGAAACTGTAACGGCAGTGTTTAATTCCTGCAACTTGTTACAACAAGAAACTGTCCAATTTTTTCCAATATCAGCTTAGGTAAAATAGAAATTGCAAGACACGTCCCACATTTCAACATTTGACTAGTCATGCAAGGTCACTAATTCCACTCCTGCCAGTATCACAATTTTGGATTCCAAACCTAAAACAGAAAATAGGAGGCAAATTTTAATATTTGTCATTTCATTAATTGAAGCCAAAACAAAACATGCTTGGTCAACCTCAATTTCATTGATATGAGATGTTTTAGGACTAATGTAGGATGGAATAAGAAGATGAGATAATAAACAAGCATATACCCAGCTCAACCCCAAGGCCTTGAAGGCCAAAGATGAGAACATTTGCACCAGCAAGGCATTTGATAGCGTCCCTTTCATAAACTGCCAGATGTCTTCTGTGCAAATTTTTGTCTATGTGTATTTGCATTTGTACAAGATCAGGAGAAGGAATTGAGTTTGTGCCATCACCAACAGCATCCGTCATGTTTATTGTGTTCATGTTCTTCACTCAAGATAAGATGATCAATTATTACCACCTTGTAGCACTATCTAGTCTTATCATGATCTCACGAGGACAAGGACAAGGGTTGAACTTTCTTAGGTGAGATCCCATCTAACATAATATATAGTTTTTCAATATATCATGGAAAAGTACCCTTTCCTCTATACCATGATGTCATGACCTGATGACTAGTCATGGTCATTCATGCAATGACCAGTCATGGTCATTCCTAAGCATTGCATTTTTGCCTCACCTTTGAAATGCTTTATTGTCCAAGGCAACCCTTAAACTAAATCGCAATTTTCCTCATGTTTTCAAACTACTATGTTCTTCATACCCATCTCAACCTTCTTGAAAATATCTTCACACCACAAGGGAAAATTCAAATAATGTGGCATGTAGCAAGTAAGATCTCTTGCTTCATAGCTTCAAGTCCCAACCAATCTCTTGTCTGAATTGTCATACACAGTCTATGAATATTTTTCTGAATTGTCATACACAGTCTATGAATATTTGATCAATTTTTTTTAATGTTTTTGGGTGAGAACCATGTTATATTAGCTGGTAGCTTGCAATCTTAAAAAATGAATAGCAACCATCCATGGACATTAAAAGAAAAAATGAATAGCAACAATCCACGGACATTAAAAGAAATCCCTCACTGTAGGGAATCACTTTTCCATATCAACTTATGCTTGATGGATTCCAAGGAATTCCATATGCATTTTTTGGCAACAAAGTTCCCTTTCATAATGATTGGTGCAGCGTAATCAAAAGGGTCTGCTGGCTTGCCGCTTAACTTGATCAGACCCTAGTTGCTAAGGCTCAAGAACTAAGGCACTGCCCTCAAATTAAAATGTTTATGTTTGGCATAGATCCCATTTAATGTTATAACCAAAACAATAACAATAACAACAATCAAGCAAACAAAACCAACAAGGAAGAATATTATACCGTCATCCAATATGCTAAAAGACAAAATGTTTTAGGGCTATCTACCATTTTGTTTTTCTTCTTCCTTGATACAATTTCCAAAAATCTTTTCACAGTCTGGATAGGGCCGTACATATTTATTAAAAAATTGGTTGCGTGTAAGTCTCATCATAGTTTTCAAAGTAACTTCCACACCAAGGCCATCTTTGTATCTCAGATAGGCAATTACTCTCTAGCGAGGAAGTATCTATTTATGAAAATTTACACCCAACTAATTGGGGATTTATGTTAGGTTCCTAACAGGGAACCCCATATCACTAATCAAAAAATTAACCTTCCCTTCTATAGACTGCAAATCATAATGAATAATGCGTGGTTCCTTTTCTAACAACTTAAAAGCTTCCCTATGCAAGAGTCCTTGTTTAGTCAGGTATTCAAGGCGTGCTTTCACCCGTCTACTTCCTGCTATAATGCCCTCTTTATAAATCTTGTCTTGTAAGGGTTTTCTACATCTCAATTTCATCATTAATGAAACACAACTTGACAAATCCCCTCCTACTTTCATCGAAATACATAAGGATTGTACACAATTGTTTTTACAATATGATGACCAGTAAAGCCCAAGCTCTCCAACTCAGTAACCAATGGTTTCAATTTGTCTTCGATGCTGTGAGACAACAATGCAGGAAATGTGGAGTAGACCTTATCTATGTCCTCTCCTATCAAACCAATACTCTTAAGATACTCGATTTTCAAAGCCAGAGATTGTGTTCTATAAGTGACAAAATTCAGATGCTTCCTCAAAACATTATATATAGTCGCATTTTTAACTCCTCTATCCCTTAAAACCTTAATCATTGGTTCTAAATCAGTCTGTTTATTCAAGAAGAATAACAAGGGACACTTCTCCAAGCACCTGCCTATGTAAGAGGATCCAATTCTATGATCCAACATAAATTTCACATTTTCATCATAGTTTTGTGAACCAACAGGATCCAGTCCGATCATTGCACAATAATTTAAGAGCTTCCCAATGATATATGTTATGTTTTGGGTATTTCTGAAGGCTATAAAATAGAGGGCTCCATTGGTTCAAGTAGTCAAATTTCAAAACAAAGGGACATGAATCCAGAAAGGGTGGCAAGGTCGCTTTGCTTAAACCATAAACATAAAGGGTTTTTAGGGTCTTTTCCATCTTTGACTCTAAGCATTTCAGTAAAAAATTATGTTTCTGAATCAAATCATAAATGTTGGTCCTTGGAAATCCATACCTTTTTAATAGCCTGGTGACTACAACCAGTCCTCTATATGCACAAAGATCAACCCCAGACGGCACTGTACCCTCTTCATCCTTACCAATACTCTCCAGAAAGAGCTCAACCTCACTGTTGGTACTAGATTCCTTCAAAAGGGTTTCTACGGCTTCCCTATAAACACCACTTCAGTTTTCCCCACATTCAATTCATTTTTCAGTTCTTTGAGGTGGCCCTTAATTACCAAGCTTGATTCCCTCCTAAAAGAATCAGCAGAGCTATTACAACTTAGTGATATAGCAATCCCCTCTAACAGAAACAAGCATATGGTGATATAGCACCCCTTTGACAGAAGCATGCAATTCATTTTGGCAGTAAAGATCTGAAATTCCAACTAGGAAAAGTTGCCAAAATTAATAAATAGTTTTTCCTAATGCCCTACCAATACTGAAGAGCTACACGTAAAACATATAATATTTACACCAATAAATGATTTCTCATTCAATTCTCTGCCATCAATTCCGAAACCATTTCTATATTGATTACTACAACAACTCTAGTCTCCACTACACAAGGAAATTTTGAAAAGGCATTTTCACATTCTATATTTCCGAGGCACAGTGAAATATGTTAATAGAACAAACGCATGTAGTGTTGGTACATATGAATAGGAAATTTATAATAGGAGTGAATATCAAGTTCAAATACTTCGATTCCCTTCCAAAGACAGGATAACAAACAGATCCAAAGGAAGCAATTCATCACAGATTTTCAAGTGGGATAAGCATATTTTCTAGGCAATATGGAAACATTAAACTGTGTAGAGCCTAGGATGGTAAGAAGTTGAGTTGCAGTGTCACAAAACTTGACATCAGACAAAACAATAGTGGGGACATCAACTTTGGAAAAATGGACAAAACTTGGCACGTATAAACTTGGACCTGAAAAAAAACAGAAAACTAAAAGACCTGAAACAATGAAAATTTTGGAGAGATCAGGAGAAATCAAGAAAAATCAAAGATTTTTGCAACAGGAAGAGTTATTCATAAAATCCCAAGCATGTGCGTAGGGTTAATTGAGACACAAATTTTGGCATTAAAAAATTATTATTTCCCAAGTACAGAAACATGTTTCCAACACACAAGCATGGTTGCCACATTTTTTTGGCCAATGCTCTTATTTTCATGATGGAAACCATAATAACTAAAGATATGAGCTCCCATTTATTCATAGGATACAATTTTTCACCAGATGATATTTTCTTTACTCATACAACTCTACAAAGTCAAGCATTCATATGAAGACCCCATCAGCTAACAAGTCAACCATAGTCACAACTAGAGCAAACTCATTTATTGCATGACTACATGGGGATGGTTAAGTAGAATGTTAACATGGCAAACTTCATAAAGGATCAGAATGCATTGACATGTTCAAGAAAAGTAGAAGTTAGTCCTTGTTTCCCAGATTATCATGCATTTCAAAATATGTTTTCATAAATTATGTACAAGGAGAGAAAGAACCTATTTGAAAGAGAGACCAACAATTAGATATTGAGAATGGTGACAAGATTCAAGACCTTTTGGACACTACACCAGCCTAAGCAATTTGGAAGAAAGATTCCCTAAATTTTTACTTCAGAATGTTCAAAGAATCATGAACCCTTATGAGAAATCCGCATATGGTGAACACCAATTTTTTGGTGAATAAATACTAAATAGTGAGAACAATAAGCTAGGGAACTCATATATCATGGCATATGACCCTAATAGAATTTTAAGATTGGAAATTTTAGAAAAGGCAAGCCAAGACAGAACAATAAGTTACTTGCATCTTCACATGGTTAGTTTTAAAACTTTAGTAACCCTTGTTCACAAATATAATGGAAGCGAGCCTGTAACACAAGAAGAAATGAAAAACTTTACTAAATGTCTTCAAGATATTAGAATCGGTTCATAAAACGAAGGAAATACATAACAATTTAATACAGAGGTACAAAAGTAAAGACGAAACTTGGTGGTATCAGAAGAATTGGAAGTTACATCATGTTTGGAATGGCCACAGAATTCATGGGTTTTTAGGATCTACACAGCTTAAGAAACTCAAACAAGTTTCTGACATGGTGTATATTTCAAATTTCAGCTAAAAATCTGCAGAGCTCGGGAATCACACCACATGACTAGCATGAACCTTTTAAGCTTCAATTTTCAAAAACTAGGAAGGAACAAGGGATGAGGTAGAAGTCAACTACTAGATCACTCATCCATTTAATTTGATATCTAGATTATAGATTCCCTACTTGATTTAACTAAATTTTTGGCCAAATCAATAGTTAAAAGATGCATAGAAAAGACACAAACACAGACAATAAGCCATATGATCCATGCAGCATTTGAGTTCAAAACTTTGAAGAGTACACCTGATTTGGACTCAGCTCACTAAGCTCAGACTCTTCTGCTAAAGTTTAGCTCAGAAACGATTAGCCTTGGTATGACATGGAAGATCCAATAGTAATTGTTAAGTCTATAGTATATTTGCGAGACCAAAGGTCAAAACTTAGGAGGAGTTCTCTAGGAAATTCTTAATCCAAGATCCAACGATGGTTTTGCTTAGTTTTACATTTTTCTGCTGCATTTTACTCTCTGGTGGCAATTTTACTTCTGTTGAAGGGTTTTTACTATCATTGGATAGAATCTTTGGATATTTCTTAAGGATCTTTGGAGATTTGGACTCCAAATTACTTATCCATACACCATTCAAATCTTGAAGCTAGAAAATGTCAAAAATCATACCATAGTGAACAGATTCTATACTCTAAAAACTAACCTAAAAAGCATAGATCTTTAAATCTTAAAACACCAATCAAAATTTCTGGTAGGAGTACTTTAATGGCAGGAAACCAAACCCAACAAAATAATGAAGTATAAATATACATGCAGATTGGAGTTTGGACATGATTGCAAGAGCCGAAATTCTAGTGCCTGGCAACCTGCAAAGAACCTTATGAGCTTTGCAACTCCATAATAACCTTTGAAACCCAATTCTCTAAAATTGAAACCCTATTAAGCTTTGAGAATGTGCTTTTTGTCTAGTAGAAAGAATTATATTAGCTATGGAATTCCCAAACCCTCAGCCCATTCGTGAGGAAAAAGAAATAAATTTCTAAAAACCCTAGCAAAGATGGTGGGAATCAATGAGGATAATAAGAATAAGGTAAGGAACTAGGTAATACGCAGGCTGAGATGACAGAGACCAACACATAAGGAGATAACAGTATGCTTCTTTGGAGAGATAGCAGTATGCTTTAATATGCAGAGAGAAAACTTGAAACCCCAACACTGAGAGTACATAGGAGGTAAGTCAATACGCCAGAGGTGACACTCATAAAAAATTACACACCGAAGGAAATGCAAACAAGGACAAAAATGGTCCCATTCTACCCCGATGTCTTTATGGATGAATTTTAATAAAAAATTCTCCATAAGGAAAATCCAAGGGTGATTTACACTCAAATTTAGATTAACAAGGAAACAAATTGGGCGAAATTTCAATCTGTGACCTCCGTGGCCAGAAATCAGGGCGATTAAAGAATTTTAGGGGAATTTCTCCAAGCGAACAACGCTTCTCGATGATCTCCACGTATAAATGGAAAGGCTATTTTCATGCTAAATATTATTTTTTAAATAAATAGTGGGCTAATATTTTAAAATTTCGAAAATTTAACTATGTAAAAATTCGCCCGTTAAATTTTTCCAAAACCATCTAATTTCACCCATGGGCTAAGATTCGCCCCTAAAATCATCTCTGACCCTTTGACAGGACAGCCAAAAGTCAAGCAAGCACCAAAATGGTGTGGGCCATACACCACCACATCAACCCACTACCAGCCAAAGTCATCCACTAAAGTCCAAGCGCCAAGCACACCAAGAATATTACTTCATTTGTTCCTTATGGTATAATGAATATATGGGGGTATATAAACAATGAATTGACAAACCTTCCATTGCATGTGGGATAAATTTCCTTTGCAGAATTTATAAAAATGATATGCCATTCTTGACGGTCTGTGCTTTTCCACGCATGAGAAAGAAAATGAATAAGAAGATAACGAGGAAAGCCATTGAGTATAAGAAGGGAATACGAAGAGGAGCTTAGTAATATTTTTAGATGTGATTTTTCGGATTTTCTTTACTGCAAGCGTTTCTACTATCACAATCAGCTACTCATTTTTACAATTTTGAAGATTTGAGTATCTTCCTTTTGAAGAATGGTTTCAGGAGAAGCGTTTGAGAATGTTTTGGAATGGATATTTTTTGTGAAAATAGCAAATGCTTATGAGATTTTGAAGGATGATGCCACTAGGGAGCAATACGATTATGCTATTGCCCATCCAGAAGAGGTCTTTTATGACACTGCTCACTATTATCAAGATTACGATGGTTACAAAATAGACTTTTGAGCAGGTTTGGTCGAGCTTCTCCTCATTCTATCAGCATTTCAATACCTGAATCAGTGGACCAAGCACCAACAGATAATAAGCATTGTTAAAACCACGTATGGAGCAAAGGATCACATGTTATGATATTCATATTGCATTTGAACAAAGGCTCATTTCAAACGTCTAGCATTGTCCGGCAAATCAAATGGAAAATGAACGGTGCAGATGATAATCACTTTCATCCAACGGCCAAAACCAATTTCGTGATATCAAATTGCACAGAGCAATTCAATTTTTCAATTTGCGAAATGTGGTATGCCCGGTGATTTTGAGTGGTGCAAATCAAACTCAATTTCATCCAACGGTGTGAATGTATTTCGCTAATACAACAAGCAAGGAGAAATGAAGTTTTACAATTCACGAAATTGGGTATGGGAAAAATGTTTTAACGGCTTGAGTTTTACCAAAATCCCAATCCATGGTGTACTATCATTTCGCATTGTGAACTTGCATGAGGTAAGTCAACTTTTCAATCAGCAAAATTTTGTATTGGGATCAAGTTAAAACATGTGTTGTTGCAGCATCAACTCACCCAACAAATCAATGGTGTAAAAACGTTTTCACTTGGGAGAAGTATTGCTTGTTTAAAATGCATGGATGGAAAGGAATTTTATACAGTAAGCGGTTGAGCCAATGATGCTTACACCATGGTCTAGAATGTTATGGAATCCTATGGAGTTTAGGCCCTTTCATAGATTTATCATTGTCTGTTTCTAATTTGAGTGACCGAGATATGTTTTACAAAAATGATCTCATGGTGGTTGTATATACAAAGAAACAAGAGACCAGGTAGAAATTTGACCTTCCCACACATACAAGGAAACTGAACACAAAGGACTATTTCTACAGGTGCAGAAATTGTAGAATTTTAACTCTACAAATGGAGGATTCGGCATTAAGAACATCCACACAAACAGAGTATCTGATATTAAAGCAGCAAAGCATGGTTGTTTTTTACGAAAATGGTTGTTTTGGTAATTATTTTAAATCAATTGTTCCCGTCAAACCAAGATTAGTTTTTAGAAAATGAGAGAGGTTTTTCTTCATAACACAACTATATACAATAACCTCTCTCATTTTTTACACAAGTGTTTTGTATTGAGAGAATAGAATTCATATTCAGAGGGAAAATGTTCAGATATGAGAATCACTGTTTTAGTCATCAAATTCAAAGAAATGTTTCAGCCAAATGGAGTTGTATTTCAGGAAACTGAGAGAGTTTTTTCTTCATCATAGTCCTATATTCAAAAACATATTTTAGTTTTTACACAGGTATCACAGTTTGGGAGAAATTAAAAGGTCTTCACGGGGTGTTTTTCCAGAAATTTACAGGTTTTTGTATCTGAGTCATCAGTTTCAAAATCATATCTTGAGGATATGGAGCTGAATCAAAGGAAACTAAGACATGGGTTTTGTTGTACACATGGCCAATTACAAAAACCACTTTCAATTTTTTCACAGTTGTCACCAGCTGGGATATGAAGGAGGAGTTGTTTAAGCCTATTTTTCTAGTGGTTCGCAGTTATTTTTGTCTTATGTGAATCGTGGTGTGTAGGCCACATCCGAGTTTGTTAGAAGTGTGTGATTCGGTTTGTAACTATTTCTGATCCTAATTTCAGTCTAGGAATTCCAAAAATACTATAAATATACCTCCTAAAGAAGGATAAAGGGTTGGAACCGATGTAATTTTGCAGTGCATGCTTTCAAGAGTATTTTAATAAAGTTACAGAGCCAAAGTCGGTGTTTTACACATGGATTCATGCGTTGTTTGTGTTACAGACTGTTGATTCCATTCTCATGTGAATGTTTTTCCAATTTATCTCTCCATTATGTTTTCTTTCATGGCTGAAATAAGTGTATAACAGTTTGGAATTCATACATTCTATGCTCTGTCTGTTGTTTCAGATATCCACTAAAGCCTGCTTCTAAATTTAATACAGAATTCATTATCAAATGCTCTGTGTTGATGGTCTGTTCATGTTCTTCTTTTTTACCAGACAATTATAATTTGACTGTGGCTGAATGGATATCTTGCTTCTGTGTTAAAATCGTCTACATAAGTTCTGTTTATCTCTGTTATACATCTTGGCTCCATCGCCCAATGGTTCTATTTCTTGTTTCAACCAATCTTACAAGCAATTTATATTTTCATTTGTACATATATGGTATTGTTAATATTGGGTGAGAGATCCCTCTCGGAAGAGTAGAAGGCTAATTCTCTCTTCGAAAGTGGTTATGTTGTTACCTGGGAGTGAGCCTTCTGCAACATTTGGTTCAATCCTAGTGCTAACAGGTCGGTAGAGAGCAAAGAAACTGCTCAGTGAAGTCCGTATAAAAATTTCTCTTAATACTTTCAACCGATACTCTTTCCTCCACGGATTGTTCTTCACAGAATTCGTCTGCAGTCTTTTCAAACCACTCCGATAGGTTTGTTTGTCCGCCTTGAATCAATTTTTCTAGTAACTCTTGGTCTTTAGTTACTTCCATCTTTTTCATCCATAATTTTTTTCAACAAATGAGGCACCGATTCTACAAACTTCTCATGTGTTTCGGTGAAGAATCTCTCCTTTGCCTAAGCAATGGTCAATCTTTTTCTTCTTAGGTAGTTTTGTAAGTAATTTGAAATGTTACGCTCCCGCCAATTCTTAATCTCTTTCTCTGATATCAACGACGTATGTTCATGTCATCCGTATATGTACTACTGGCAACGAAACCAATGTTGTAATCTCACAGATCACATAAGGTTACCAATAATACACATAAGAATCATATAAACATACAAAGACAAGAGACAAAAATAGGTAATGGAACAACAGATTATATTATAGAATCACATGAGGGTCCATATATATACTAAACTGAACCCCGTTCTTAACTGGCCCAACAACCTAATATATATGATTTACAAAACAGTTATGAGTAACTGCTTGTCAGTTCGGTTAACCGACGCGACCTTTGGAGGCCGACCTAATCTCCAATTAGTGGGTTAACTCAACTAGTCATCTCATCGACTAGCTCCTCCAACACTTGTTCACTTTTCAGGTTCCTCCTTTCGATGCAAAACTAGGGAATCAAAAAATCAACATTCGACATAATCATTCAGCCACATTCTGCCTTTCGCATTCCACCTTCCGTTGTGGAAATTGAGAAACAAAAACTAAACATTCAACGGAATCATTCATCCACATTCCACCTTTCCGCCTTTCGATGTGGAACTTAAGAATCGGAAAACCAAAAAATCGATACCTTGACTTGTTCACTTTCCGCCTTCCGTTGCGGAACTTGGGGTGTGGAAAACCAACATTCTTCACTATTCTTTTTCTCTTCTCCACCTCCCTCCTTCCGTCTTCTGTAGGAATATTTCAAGGTGTGGAAACACTTAAGTCAGATGCATTATGACTGTGTAACCAGGCTTCTAGCCTCCATGAACTTAAGAAAAATGCAGTGGAAAATAAAAGGCATAAATAGATGTAGATGCAGGGACATTGAATCAATAGTAAACTCTACTTAATTCATTCATAATCATTCTACATAATCAATATATTCATAAGAAAATACATTGCAGAAATAACACAACAGAGAATAATTATCTTGAAGATGAATTTGTCCCGCAACTAGATATGTCACTGCAACGTTCCACCCAACCATAGGCCTGTTGTGTTCATCAATCTCAATACAACTTCTACCCCTGAGTTGGGCATGACTTCCACAAGGAGCTAGGGAACAACAGACTCACACATAGCCAAAACATATAAACATAGTCAAGCCAACCTACAGTTGGTGTTTATCAGATTGTCCATCCAAGCCAATAAACAATTAGGTTTATTTGGATGTAGGAAAACAAGCCAAAACACTGTAGGGTTCATCAGGCTACTCATCCAAGCCAGCTAATAGTTGGGTTTATTAGACTGTAAGCAGTCAAGCAAGCATTAACATTAAGGGCCAACCAATCCAACTAACATATTGGGTTTCTCAGGCCACTCATTCAAGCCATCTTATTGTTGGGTTTCTTAGGCTATTCATCCAAGCCAACTAACAATTGAGTTTATCAGGCTGTCCAGCAAAGGATTACACATGGACAAATGCACATCAAGACATAGCCAAGAAAACTACTGTTGGGTTTCTCCGGCTACTAAGGCAGTGGAACGAAAGAAGGGCTAAGCTAGTGGCTCATTCAAGAGCTAGAAACACCTCCACAAGATCTATCTGGCATGGCATCCACAATACCTAAACACCCAACACAAGGAAGCATCCCCTTCTCTGCTACACAGTCCCTTGGTCTATGCATTCCCTTTCAGTGCTCTTTAGGGTGTGCATAGAAGATTCACTAGCCACTCTTATCTTTTTGGTGAGGTTCCTCTCTGCACTAGGTTTATCAAGCTCATTCGGCATCTCTTCCACTACCAAGTATTGCATACAATTTAGGCCCAAACCAGAGCACACATAACAACAAACCATATTTGCATACCACTTTGTAACACATGAGAAACATGGTTTTTACTTGCACATAATAGAAATTCTGCAAAACAACCCACTCTGCGACTCAGGCTAATGAACAACTGAACAATGCTCGTATCCCCCTCAATCTATCTGTGAAGAAAAACAACAAAACCTTATTTCCACTGAGGGAGAGACGGATTGGGAATGCACTCGTGTGCTTACTTACTTCAGAAGCAAGAATGCGGCTTTCATAGACTGCAGGATGAAGGTTTGCTCAGACTGTGGGCTAGCTCAGTCACGAAACCGACTGCCATGCGTTGCTCTTCCCAAGCCATTAGCTACCTCAACCGCTCTTCTGAAAGAATTGAATGATTGAGTGCAGAGGAAAAAAAGGTAGTTGAGGGTTTATGGGTTCCCCCATTAACATCTGGTCTCACCCTATTGGCTCAGGAGTTTGACTAAATCCCCTCCCTATTCCTTGTGAAATCATGCCCCCATCTCTTACGTTGCAGTGCATAGCTAGTTGTGCTATTTTATTAAATTTCATATTACAATATATCTCAAAATATATCGTGCATGACTTAGCACCATACCTATCGGCATCAACCTTGATCGTCGATACATAAAATACAAAATCAATGGTAGGGACTTGGCCTTGATTTCCTTGCCATGATTTAAATACAATATATACATCATGTACAATTTTAATACCATGGGGTCAAAACTGGGTTGTTACATCCCCCTCCCCCTTCATTAACATTGTCCTCAGTGCTTTACAAAATTGAAAAAAAATGTATGTCCCAATTGTATGGCATGCTCCAGCTCCCACGTAGCCTCATCTGGAACATAGTGCTTCCACTGCACCTTTATCTATCCAATGAATCAATTCCGGAGCACCGTGACATTCTTGTTGATGATGCACAATGGCTCAGTTTGGAACTCTCCCTTGAGTTCCACCTGAATCACATCCCAATTTATCACATGGAGATCATGTACATATTTCTTAAGAAAATAAACATGAAAAACATTATGAGCTCTAGTGCTAGCAGGCAATGCAAGTCTATATGCAACTGGCCCTATTCTTTCAAGCACTTCAAAAGGCCCGCAATATCTAGGTTCCATCTTGGCACAACTTCCAAGCTTCAAGGAACTCTTACTTGGTCTCACTCTAAGATAAACATGATCCCCAACACTGAACTCTCTATGCACTCTATGCTTGTCTGCATAGATTTTATGTCTATCTTGGGATGCTTCCAGGTTCTTCCTGATCTTTACAACCTATTGCTCCATTTCCTTGAGCAATTATGGACCAAGCACAATCTTGCTCACTGGATTATTCCAAGTCACTGGTGTCCTACACCTTCTTCCATACACCGCTTCGTATAGACTCATTCCCAATGATGCTTGTTGTCCATTATTATAGGAAAACTCTATCAATTGCAAGTAATCCTCCCACTTGGATGGTTTTTGCATCACATACATGCGAAGAATGTCTTCAAGCACCTGATTCACTCTCTCTGTCTTTCTATCAATCTGAGGATGGTAGGAAGTGTTGAAGTTCAACTTTGTACCCAAATCTACAAATAGACTTTTCCAAAAAATGGAAGTAAACTTGGTGTGCCTGTCAGAAATTATTGCCTTAGGAAATCCATGCAATTGTCTAAAAATATCCTTCATGACGATTTTTGCAATGGCATTAGCCTTATACATGGAATTGACCGGTATAAAACGTGATTCCTTGGTAAACTTGTCTACCAAAACCATGATGGAATCATATTGTCTCACAGTCATTGGAAATCCTGTAATAAAATCCATGAAAATAAATTCTCATTTCCATTCTGGGACTGGAAAAGGCTACAATAAACCTGTTGGGTGTTGATGCTCAACCTTCACTTGCTGACATTTGATGCACTTAGAAATATAATTAGCAATGTCCTTTTTCATTCCTGGCAAAAAATACTACTTTCTGGCTGTTGCAATTGTCTTCTGATATCCTGGGTGACCAGAATATGGAGCTTGATGGATTTCCTCCAGAACAATTCTCCTCAATTCTGCTACATTTGGAATATAAATTTTGTTCTTATAAGTAAGAAGTTCATCTTCTTCCAATTTGTATCCCTCATACTTATTTTCAAGGATTTGTTGCTGCAGCTTGTCCTTTATCTACACATACATTTCATCCTCAGCAGTATGATTAATAATCTGTTGTCTCAAATCTAGTTGGAAAGTACTAAGAGATGCCACATGCATTTCATGCACCTTCATGTTGAGTGCATCAACCACTTTATTTTCTTTTTCTTTTATGAGTTTGATTTCAAAATCAAACTCACATAAAAACTCCAGCCATCTAGCTTGCCTAGAATTTAAAGCTGGCTGATCAAACAAGTATTTCAAACCATAGTGGCCCGTCCTTAGTTCAATTTTTCTTCCCATTAAGTAATGTCTCCACATCTTGAGAGAATGTACTATGGCTGCAAGTTCTAGATCATGAGTAGCATAGTTCTTCTCATGCTTCTTCAACTTTCTGGACTCATAGCATACCACATGGTTGTCTTGCATAAGAAATCCTCCAAGTCCTTGATTACATGCATCAATACAAACCACAAAGTCTTTTTCTAGGTCTGCAATTTTCAGAATTGGTGCACTTATAAGAAGATTCTTCAACTGCTAGAAGCTTTCTTCACATCTTGGTGTCCATTCGAACTTTATCCCCTTCTTTTTCAAAGAAGTGATTGAATGTGCAGCCTTGGAGAATCCTTCAATGAACTTCCTGTAGTATCCTGCAAGTCCCATAAAAGATCTCACATCTATCACATTTCTTGTGGTTGGCCAATTCATAATGGCCTCAATATTTTTAGGGTCCATGGATATTCCTTCCTCTGAGATAATGTGACCCAAATAATGATTTTTATCTTTATAAAAGTCACATTTTCTCAACTTGGCATACAACTTATGATCCCTTAGCAATTTCAATGTCAGTCTCAAATGTTATTCATGCTCTTATCCATTCTTAGAATAAATAAGAATGTCATCTAGGAAAACAAGAACAAACTTGTCCAGATACTTACTGAAAACACTATTCATAAGACACAAGAATGTAGCTGGTGCATTTATGAGGCCAAATGGTACCACTACAAACTCATAGTGTCCATACCTTGTTTTGAAGGTTGTCTTATGAATATCTTCATCTTTGATTCTTACCTGATGGTAACCAGACCTCATGTCAATCTTTGAAAATACCTTTGCTCCTCTCATTTGATCAAATAGGTCATCAGTTCGAGGTAAAGGTTATTTATTCTTCACAGTAACTTTATACAACTGTCTGTAATTAATACATGACCCGAGTGTACCATCTTTATTTTTCACAAACAGAACTGGTGCTCCCCACGGGGACACACTCGGCCTGATATACTTCTTTTCCAACAACTCCTGTAGCTACATTTTCAACTCTAGCAATTCTGTTGTGCTCATCCTGTAGGGTGTCTTAGACATGGGTGTTGCTCTAGGAACAAGGTCAATTGTAAAATCAATGTATCTCTTTGAAGGAATCCCTAGAAATTCATTAAGAAAAACATCCATGAATTCTTGCAATACATGAAATTCCTCCAATCTAGGAGTTTCATTCTTTGATGCATACAATATATAACCTTTTCTACATAAATTCTTCAGCTGCATAGCTGAAATATGCCTAACAAAAATGACCTTTGAAATTCCTCTTACAACCCTTGGGTTTCCTTCTTCATCCATGCATTCAAAAGTCTTATTGTAACAGTCAAGATTAACTCGGTGCACTTCTAACCAGTCCATTCCAATGAGAATATCATAGGAACCAAGTGGAAGAACATCCAAGTTTGCATAAGTGACTAACCCATCCATGACTAATGGACATCTTTCTACCACTTCACTAACTTTCCTTTTGGTTTCAGTGGCTAGTTTAACTAACCATGATTTGATATGCTTTAACTTCTTAAAAGCACAAATCTCAACAATTCTATGAGTAATATAGCTGTGAGAAGATCCAGGGTCAATCAAAACAGAAATAGATTTCTCAACAATCTTACCTTCAACTTCAACCACAATTGATTGATGATCTCCCTGGTGGTCCTCTAGCGCTGCATAAATTATAGGGACGGTTATTGCTACTTGACCCACCGTTTCAGCTCCTTGGATGTTGTGAGATTTCCTTGCATACCCATTCTCATGCAGATAGTTCCTGAGCTTATGGTTTTATCTACATATCCAACATTGGAGTGTTCCTTTGATCTCTTTTGGATATCTTGTCTTGTCTTCCATCACTCTGGTTGGCTTAGCCACAGCTTGTGATGGTTGCCTTTGCTGATTTCAGAAGTGAGAAGGTTTGAAACCTTTCTTTCTTTGGCCAAACTTTTCATTCATATAGTCCTTCCATGCCTTATGGATATCCGGTTTTGTTTTGTTCTGATCATAGCAATACTTGGCCTTTCTTATAACTTATTCTAGAGTTCTAGGTTAATCAAACTCAATTATGTCTTTGTATGGCTGAGGTAATCCACTTAGAAAACACTAGATTTTCACTTTATCATCCCTGATGTAGCTAACATACCTCAATAACTCCAAGAATTTGTTTGCATATTCTTCCATGGTCAGCTATCCAAATTTCAGCTCATGGAACTCTTTAATCATGTCATCATAGTACCTGTCAGAGAGGTACTTCTGCTTGAAATACTTCTTGAACTGCTTCCACATGATATTTATGTCACTGATCTTCTTCACTTTCCTAAGGTTCTCTCACCATATTGATGCTCTTCAATTCAGATTGAAAATGTATACTCTTTCCTTCATATTTCTCGAGTAGTATTGGATTTGGAAATACTTTTTCATCCCAAGAATCCAAGCTTCAGCTTCTTGATTGGATTTCACCTCACCATTAAAGGTAGGAGGCCTTGCCTTCTTTAACTCATCACGTGAACTGTCCTGGTAAAGCCTCTTCCTCTTATTCCTGTGAGATGAAGAGCTTGAACCCCCATTGGATTCTTCATAGTTAGATGATCCACTAGAAGACCTTTTTCTTCTTCTGGCACCGCTTCTAATTCCTTCCGAATTTACTGTCTGAAGCCCAGAGTTCATCTGCCTTTGGATTGTTGTCAAACTCTGCAGCATGGCTGTGTTCAGCTGATTCTGCTCTTCCTGAGCTCTAATCATCCTCTCATTTTCTTCTCTGCAACTTTGCAATCCCACCCTTATGATTCTCATGGTGGATGAAATATCTAGGGGAGTCTCTTGATATCTTCTCCCATTGGATTATGTTTCAGCATTTCCAACTCAAATTTTTTCCCCCATAGAATCTGCCTCATACTCATAGGGATCATGTGTAGCATTCATGCTGTTGATTCTCATGGTTGGGCTAGAACCAACTTTTCAATCTACATTATGGATATGCAAAATGTGTTAATAAATATATTGTTAACTGCGAAACAATTTCATAATTTAAACACATTGGTTGTTGTGTACTAAATGGTGTCACAACCAATATCTTTGAATGTTATTCACTTGTCCCATCCAGGCCCAATGTTGTAACCATTAGCTCTGATACCACAATGTCACTTGCCCTCCCCTCTGATACTACAATGTAGCATACTCACCCCTCTGCAGGAGAACATAAGGAGAGAAACGTGACTTCAACTGCTCACTTTGAAACCACGATGTCCATGAACATAGTGCCCATACACCTAAATGATATGTAGAATAATTTAAAATGTATCTTTACTATCTCTTTTAACACTGTCATGGGTCATGTCCATTCTTTAACATTCATTCTTAGGCTTAAAAAATGATATAATAGTTGTTTCACCATCAACAGATCCACTATGTAACTAAAAAGGTCATTTCCACACTAAACCCAACCTTTCCACACTCTGCCTTCCGCATTCCTCTTTCCACCTTCCTCTGCAGAATTTGGGAACCAGAAACATAATGTGTGATGGAGTCATTCAATCGCTTTCCTTCTTTCACCTTTCTCCTTCCGCTGCAGAACTCGAGAATCAAAAACTCAACATTCGATGGAATCATTCAACCACATTCCACCTTTCGTTGCAGAACTCAAGAATAAAAAACCCAAGAAAAAAATACCTTGACTTGTTCACTTTCCACCTTCCGCCTTCCACTCCGGAACTCAAGAATCAGAAACTCAACATTCGAAGGAATTATTCAGCCACATTCCGCCTTTTGCATTCCACCTTTCCTCCTTCTGTTGCGGAACTCGGGAATGGAAAAATCAACATTCGATGGAATCATTCAGCCACATTCTTCCTTTTTTCTTTCCTCCTTCCACTACAGAACTTGAGAATCGAAAAACCAACAAAACGATATGTTGACTTGTTCAATTTTTTGCCTTCCACCTTTCCGCCTTTCGCTGCGGAACTCGGGGTGCAAAAAACCAACATCATTCCTTGTTCTTTTTCTCTTTTCTACCTCCTACCTTCCGCCTTTCGTAGGAGGATTCCAGGATGTCGAAATGCTTAAGTCAGATGCATTCTGACTTTGTAACCATGCTTCTAGCCTCCATGAACTTAAGCAAAATGCAGTGGAAAATACAAGGCATAAACAGATGCAAATGCAGGGACATTTAATCAACATTAAACTCTACTTAATTCATTCACAAGAATTCTATATAATCAGTATATTCATAAGCAAACACATCGCAAAAATAACACAATAGAGAATACTTATCTTGAAGATGAAGTTGTCCCACAACTAGCTATGTTGCTACAATGTTCCACCCAACCATAGGCTAGTTGTGTTCATTAATCTCTCAACACAACTGTCACCCATGAGCTAGGCATGACTTCCACAAGGAACTAGGGAACAACAGACTCACACATAGCCAGAACATATCAACACAGTCAAGCCAACCTATAGTTGGGGTTTATCAGACTGTCCAATCAAGCGAATACATAATTGGGTTTATCAAGCTAGAGGAAAACAAGCCAAAACATTGTTGGGTTTATCAGGATATTTAGCCAAGTGATCTAATAGTTGGGTTTATTAAACTACAAGCAGTCAAGCTGTTAAGAACCCATGTCAATCCCCTTCTTTATTTTGTTGGTATATTTTGTCGGACACATATGCTTTGTAAGCTATCCAATTAGTATGATGTATTATCCCACATTCATGAGGAGTAAGTAATAGTTGTTAACTCATCCAGTTAATAGGTTTCATTATTTCACATTCATGTGGAGTAATAGTTGTTTAGATTAGACTTAATATATATGTGTTGAGGCCATTGAAAGCACCGAAGAGTTATTTTGTATTGAGCTTGCTCAAAATAGGTTGCCCCCTTGAAGTGGCCCGCGATCAATAAAATATCTTTTTTGCTTCAATATTTTTGCATTCTCATTGTTTATTGCAGGAGGTTCTTCACATTTGGTATCAGAGCACTTTCCTTGGCACAAGTGGGAATTTTTTTTCTTTAAAAAAAAAAGAGGGCAAAATTGGGTAGCAACTTTTAGATCACTTTCTGAAACTTTTGTATAGAATCAAAAGAAACAGCTTGCATATCTGAATTCCTCTTTCAAAAATATGCAATTTCAAAAAAAATCATCTGATTTGGAGTCCTAAAAGTGGAGATATCACAGATTTAAAATCAACAATTTTTCAGAATTTTGGTGACGGCCGTGGAAATTGCAGAGCGAAAATCTTTTGACCGGGTGCCCAGATTTCTATTCTGATTTCATGGGTAGAAGCAAAGTGGTTGTTCCAGTTCTGAAAATAGGCTACAATAGTGATTCTGATCAATGTAGATTGGGTTATTCTCATTTTAAAAGTTTTCGTCTCAAAACCCTGGCTCTAATTACGGGTTTTTGAGCATTGTGTGGAATTTCTACCACATTTTTTTTGGCACTGTGATTATTGCAGTAATTCTTCTTATTGCAGTAGTATTTTTCATTCGGATCAGAGAATACACCCTATCCGCTTAACTGTGGAAGTACTTGGGCATAGCCCTAAAACGCATTGTGAGGAGTACCATAAGAACCCCGAAGTAGTTGGCCATTAAGAGGACCTGCCAAGCAAAAAGGGAAATGACTCCCACCAAATTGACTAGATTCCCATCCGTGAAGAAAACCAAAGAGCTGTCGTTTTTGGCCAAGCGGTTAGCAGTTTTACCTACGCCGTGAAGTGAGGGGTACTGCCCCAATACTCAAGCCTGAGACAGCCTTGGTGGCCGAGTGACTACCTTTGAACCAATAGAAAGCTGATTATACCTGGGGTCCATGTCTATTTACAGTTGATAACGTGCAGAATTTCAGAATTGTCACAGATCATTTACTCCATTTCCTATTGATAAAACACAGCTTCTAGCACCACCAGACCACAGATCAGTTCTTTCAGCCATATCTTCCTTGATTTAGCTCTGTTTCCCTTGAAATTTCACTATCACCCCCGTAATACCATTCTGTATATTCCTTCATTGAAGACCCTATTCCCAATTTCACTTCCTCAAGGCCGAAATTCCATATTTGTCAATTTTTAAAATTTGTCATAACTTCTCTGATTCTCACCCAATCGCCTTCAAATTTTTCCACGGTGTTCATTTTCCAATTCTGCTTCTTTGTCCCTCTCTAACAAATTTTCCAATTCCTTCATCCCACCTCTGAAATTCACATTTTATGCTTCTTGTCCCTAAAAAAAGTGTCCAAAACCCCGTAAAACCCCAATTAACCCCCCAATTTTTTCCCAAATCAAAAATCTTATTTTCTAAAACCCTCTCCATTTTTTCTTTTCTACCATTACCTTAATAAATAAATAAAAAACAAAAAACCCTGCTTATGGTTGTTTCCCGCGCCAGAGAAAATGCACAAATGGAAGAAGAACTTGTCGCCATCAAGTCCAAACTTGAGGATCTCAATCAAAAATTTCTCGGCCTCAATCGTCAGCATTCACCCATGGACAACCGCTGCCAGCCTGAGTCTTCTACAAACACTGGGTTCTTATTGTTTAGCCACTACCGCGGGTCGAAGCTGTATTTTCCTCACTTCAATGGTGATGATCTGACTAGATGGATTTATAGGGCAGAACAATATTTCAGTCTGCATAACACTTTTGATTTCAATAAAGTCTCCCTTGCATCCTTTCATTTGGAACATGAAGCATTTCAATGGTTCTGTTGGTACATCAAGGATCATGCTGAGCCAAACTGGACAGAATTTTCCCAACTCCTCTTGCAGCGATTTGGTCCTAGTGCTTTTGATGACTTCACAGGAGCACTCGCCAAACTTCGCAAAACTGGCACTGTGCGAAAGTATCATACAGAATTTGAGAAACTCGCCAATCACATCGAGGGATTTCTTGATGCATTCTACCTTAGTTGTTTTATCAGTGGTCTGAAGGATGCAATACGCTCTGAGGTTAAAATGTTCTGCCCCCGCACAATGATGGAAGCCCTCGGGTTGGCTAAGCTAGAAGAGGACAAGATCCGGGCTCAACAACACTCCAAATCCACTCTTGTTCCATTCAAACCTATGGTTCCTCAAAGAACCCAAAATCTTCCAGCTCCTAGAACCACTCCTATCAAGCATTTGTCTGAAGTAGCGATGTGGGAACGTCGGGAAAAAGGGCTTTGTTATAATTGTGACTAGAAATTCACCTGGGGACATAGATGTGTTGAGCAAAAGCTCTATCTCTTGGATGTGGATTCTCCACCAGCACCTAAAAAATTTTATGATGCTCAAGATCCCACAGATGATGATGGTGACATTCAACAACTTCCTGCTCCAAAGGACCAACTAGAGATATCTCTCCATGCCTTAGCCGAAGTTACCACCCCACAAATTATGCGGGTTAGAGGGTTCTTCAAAAAACTCCCTCTTACAATACTCATTGATTCTAGTAGCACTCACAACTTCATTGACCCGAGGATCGCCAAACAGGCTGATTGTTTCATCCATCCTTGCTCCAGCTTTGAAGTCATGATTGCCAATGGTGGCACCTTACCTTGCAAAGGGAAGTGTCGTAATGTGTGCATATCTATGGGGGGTTATAACTTGCGCTCTGACATGTTTTCCTTGCCCTTAGGCGGATGTGATGTGGTTTTGGGTGCTCAATGGTTATGCACACTTGGACCCATTTTATGGGATTTTGCTGAACTTTGGATGCAATTTTCAATCAATGGTACCAAACACACATTGCAGGGCTTACAACCAGGGTCTCTCAGCCTCATCAGTTCGCATCGCATGGAAAATTTTCTTAATAAAAGTTCACATGGTGTCATCGCTCAGCTCCATTTCATTTAGATGCATCTTTAGCAATCTCAACTACTCCCTTGGATCTTTCATTCCAATGCACCTTTCAAATTCCTTATTTTTCCCATATCTTCACTCTTGAGCGTGATGCTTACGACAATGGACTTGGGGTTGTCCTCTTTCAAGATGAACATCCCATTGCCTTCACCAACAAATGCACTTCTGGAAATAATTTATCCACCTCTACATATGAGAAAGAAATTATGACTATTTTGCACATAATACAGAAGTGGTGGCCATCTCTCTTAGAGAATCCTTTCGGCATCAAGACTGATCACCAAAGTTTAAAATATTTCCTGGAACAATGGGTCTCATCCCCAACACAACTGTAATGGGTTCTCAAACTCAAGGATTATGACTATAAGAAGGCTCAAGACAATCTTGCGGTGGATGCTCTTTTCCACACATTTGATGCCCGTGTTTCTCTTTCAGTTATTTCTATGCCTCTTCCAACTTGGTTACACTCTCTTCAGCAAGGCTATGTTAATGAATCCTCATTATCTGAAGTCACCCAACAGTTGGCTAGTAACCCTTCTGTGGTACCGTATTCCTCTTGGGATGTATTTTCTCTGAGATACAAGGGTCGTCTGGTGCTTCCCCAGAGCACAGACCTTAAACATGTGGTATTTTATGAACTCCATGCTTCTCCATTGACAGCGCACTCTGGGTTCATCAAAGCATATGAGCTGGCGCGCCGTAACTTCTTTTGGAAGGGGGTGCAACCCGAATTTCAACATATGGTTGTCGAATGTGTTCCTTGTCAGCACCACAAGGGTGAAACTACACTCCATCCATATATCAGCTCTTCAATCCCACAAATTTTCATGGCCCAGATATTCCTTCTTCATGGAATCCCTTATTCCATTGTCTCAGACCGCAACACAACTTTCACAAGTCATTTTTGCCTCCCTGACACCAAACTGCATATGAGTTCAGTTTCTCACCGACTAATAGAGGGTCCAAATACAGTCGTCAACAAATATTGGGAAACTTATCTTCATTGTTTCATCTCTGAAGAACAACATCAGTGGGAACAGTGGCTCCCTCTTGCTGAATGGTGGTACAATAATTCCTACCATACTGTTAGTTTTTCATCATATAAGCTAGCATTATGATCTTAGGATCTTTTCACTAAGAGAATAACAAGCACAGCAATAAAACATAAGCACATCACAAGAGAAAAGAGACACATAGATATTTTCCTCGGGGAAACCATAAAGGAGAAAACCCCGCAACTTCCTTAGAGATAGAATCAACACCAAAACAGTAAGAGATCTCCCAACAACAGTAATCTTCTTCTTCTGTCTAGTCCCAGTATATTTCCTTCCTCACTAATGCACCACACTTGAGTGAGTGAATGATGTGTATGATAAATAGAGAGTCTCACTCTCTATTTATATTCTTTCGTTCACTTGAAGTGCACTCAATCATGTCATCCTAACTTAACAATTACTTACTAGAGCCTACATCTCTATGAGTGTATAATAACCCTAGTGCCCCGAAACTATGGGGACTTTAACAATGACTTGACATGACTTGTTTACATTATTGATCCTCCCGATCGGAACATCGGGGCAAGACAACATGACTCAAATACATAATAGAAACATCCCGGAATAAACATCGGTTTACAATACATAAGATACATAGATGAATACATTCTAAAGTTACATATACATCAACACTCCCTCTTAACTAGGAAGGTATTCTTTCGACACAATTTTCAGCACAGGTCTTCTTCTTTGTATCAGATGGATCATCTTTGTCTTCAAGTCATCTTCATATTCAAGTCATATTCATTATCGGATCTGGATCATCTCTATATCTCGATCATCATAGAACATCATCACTGGATCTGGATCATCACTCAATCTGGATCATCACTGGCTATCATCACTGGATCTGGATCATCACTGTTGGATCATCATTACTGGATCTGGATCATCACTCGATCTGGATCATCACTGGTTCTATCTCATGATTCTTCTCATCACAGGAATTTCTACAGAGCCAGTCCTTTTTCATACTGGATGTATCATCTCAGAGCTGGTCCTTTTTCATACCAGATGAGGCAGCTACACAAAGCTAGTCCTTTTTCAAACTAGATGAGTCTTCCCAGAGCTAGTCCTTTTTCAAACTAGATGAGGCATCTACACAGAGCTAGTCCTTTTTCAAAATATATGAGTCTTCCCAGAGCTAGTCCTTTTTCAAACTAGATGAGGCATCTACACAGAGCTAGTCCTTTTTCAAACTAGATGAGTCTTCCCAGAGCTAGTCCTT
>LPNX010137662.1:101307-146405 GCA_001517045.1 Pseudotsuga menziesii
AACTGAGCCATAGGGCAGGTAAAGGTGCAATGGGAGCACTACGGGCCTGAAGAGGCTACATGGGATCTGGAGGATGCCATGCGGTTGGCACATCCATTTTTGTTCGATTTTGCGGAACACTGAGGCAATGCCAGTGTAGGATCTTGATCAATTTTGTAAAGCACTGAGGACAGTGCTAATTGAAGGGGGAGAGTAATGTAATGTCCCGGTTTTGACCCCGTTACATTAGATGTATATGATGTATAAATTGTAAATGATCATGGTGTGGAGCTAAAGGCCAAGGCCCCACCGTGGATCGGTAACGCTATGTTTTGGATTTAAATTGTCACCGATGGTATATCGGGGCATGCGGCACATATTAAGTTTCAGCATCACGTAAATATGCATCATAATTAATTAAAATGGACACAACCAGCTACGGTCGCGGCAACCAAAACGAATGGGGCATGATTTTCTAAGGATAAGGGGGGTGAAATATTTAACCTATGGACCAATGGGGAAAAGCCAAATGTCTATGAGAAAACCCATCAAGCTGTCAACTACCTTTCTTGTCTTTTTCTCTAATCATTTATTTCTGCCAAAATGTGGTTGAGTTAGTTATTGCATGGAATGGGAAGAGTATGGGAAAATAAATTCGAATTGGGCAGAGACCCATTTTTGAAAATCGTGTTCTGACTTCCTTGGCAAGGAAAATGCCCAAAAACGTAGGCCATTCTGCTATGCGTTCACGTTTTCTCAGTTTCCTCACGTTTTGGGAGCAGCTGGAAGTTTTCCTATGTTTTTCCTTCCACGTTTTTGGCTGTTGGCTTCATTTTTCCCATGGATGGGAGGTCGTTTTTGTAGTGCTAGGGACTGGGTTGTTTTCCTCATGATTTTGGAGCTGCTGGTGCATTTTCCATTCACGTTTTTGGAAGTTCCATGTGTTTTTACCATGGCTGTGAAGAGTCATTCACGTTTTTTACTGTCTCAGCGACTATTGGCCTCATGCACAGGCTATTTGGGACGTTTTTTCCCTGCTGAGAGTTGTGCTCATTGATAAGCTTCAGGGCTGTGTGTTTTTCCCCATATTGTGAGCCATTTTTGCTGTTACGTTTGGGGCTGTGTAATTCGTTTTTCGCTGTTTAAGCTGTGAGAGCTGAATTGATTGCTTGAATGCAATTGTTGGTCTTTGGACTGTGTGAGGAGTAAGGGTGTTGGCTTGGTTGCTTGATAAACCTGGTGCTAGAAACCACACAGACAGAGCTAGAGGGCTGGCCTTCTTCTCCATCACCCCTGAATAGCACTGGAAGGGAATGCAGGGCCTGAGGGACTGTGCAGCAGAGAAGGGACTGATTCCTTGTGTTGGGTGTGGATGGGTGTCTTAGAGGTCAGGCTAGTTCTGGTGTGGGTGTTCTTGGCTCTGTTATGAGCTCACCAACTTAGCAAACTGCCTTCATCAACTCCTGGATGGCCTGATAAACCCAACTTAGTTGGCTTGGCTGTGTTTTGGTTACCTTTGGCTATGTGTCAGCCTTCTAGTTCCCTTATTCCTTGGAGAATCATGCCCAGCTCGGGGGTGGCAGCTTTGCTGAGAGATTGATGAGCACGATGGCCTATGGTTGGGTGGAATGTTGCAGCGATGTAGCTGGTTGTGGATCGAGTTCACCATAAGATAAGTGATCTTGTGTATTTTTCCTCTGCAAATCTATAATTACTGTTAATTAAATGGAAATGAACATGTTGAATGAATGTTGTTTGAATGCTGTTGGTTTCCGCTGTGTATGATGATTAAATTGCATATGTGAATGATTAATAATTCTGTGTGCATATTTTAGTTTAAATTCTCTTTCAGCATTCTGTTTTAGGCAATTTTTAAGCCTGTACATGTTCATGGGCTCTTAGCCCGGTTGATTGAAGCATTGGTCGCGTCCTCTTTGCCGGTCAGAGGCATGGGGACGTGACATTTCACAGCCATACTGCCTCACAACTAGCTGAACAAGTTGTGACATACTCTGCTTCAGCTGTACTCAGTGCCACACAGGATTGCTTCTTGCTAAACCAAGAGATCACACCTGATCCCATACTGAAGCAACATCCCAAAGTACTCTTCCTGTCGATGGCACTATCTGCCCAATCTGAATCAACATAACCCTCTAGGTTAATCTTTTGATTCGCATCGTACTTGAGCCCATAATCAACTGTACCCTTCAGGTACCTCAGAATATGCTTTGCAGCAGTCAAGTGAACACTTCTCGGATCTGTCAAGTACTGGCTCAAGGTGTTCACAGCAAAGAAAATATTTGGTCTCATGTTCGTTAGGTACATCAATGACCCAATCATCTGACGATACATCGTAGTATCAACCGACTCTGATGAAGCATCACTCAATAGCTTCAGGTTTGATGCCATAGGTGTGGCCATAGCCTTGTAGTCCATCATCCCAAACCTTTTCAGGATCTCTACTGCATACTTCCCTTGTCCAAGGAAGATTCCATTTTTACTCTGCCACACCTCCATACCTAGAAAGTAATGCATCATCCCCAAGTCCTTCATTTCTAACTCAACAGCAAGCTTTCTTTTCGTATCAACAATCAACCCATCTGTACCTATCACAAATAGATCATCTACATACAGTAGGAGCATCACTGGGTTGCCATCTTCAACCTTGTAGTAAAGGTTGGAATCTGCTTTACTCTTGGTAAAGCCCAAACTAGATAGAAAGTTGTCAATTCTTCCGTACCAGGTCCTGGGTGCCTATTTCAAACCATACAAGGCTTTCTTCAATTTGCATACATGAGACTCTTTGTCATGTGTCTCAAAACCGAGTGGTTGTTCTACATACACTTCCTCTTCTACTACACCATTCAAGAAGGCAGTCTTGACATCCATCTGGTGTATCTTCCATTTCATCACTGCAGCCAGAGAAAGTACTAATTTGATGGAAGTGTATCTGGCTACAGGTGCAAATGTTTCTTCATAGTCTATTCCCTCTTTCTAAGAGAAACCTCGAGCTACAAATCTTGCCTTATACTTTTCAATGCTACCATCTGCAGCATGCTTAATCTTGTAGATCCATTTGGAAGTTACAACTGACTTCCCTTTTGGTCTTGGGACAACATCCCAAACAACATTCTTCATGATTGATTGATATTCTTCAATCATAGCATCCTTCCATTCTTTCTGATCTGCTGCTTCCTCATAACTGGAAGGTTCTTTATTAATGAAATCACATAGTAAAGCTACATACCCGGAATTGGATCTGGTTCTCTTTCTTTCTCTGTGATTTTCTTCTGGGGCCCCATATATTTCTGCACCTTGGATATGTTCACGTACCCAAGCAGGTTTCCTCTTATGCGGATTCTTCTCTAGAGGTGGATCTATAGGTATTTGTGGTTCCTCGAACTCTTGAGCTTCTTCATCCATGATTGTATCATGAATTCTGGGTACTTCTGCTTCAGCTTCTTTAGGTTCTTTAGCAGGTCTCTTTCTCGATTTGTTGTAAGTTGTACCTTCATCAAATGTCACATCTCTGCTGATGTCAATCTTCTTGTATCCTGGAAAATATATTCTATAAGCCTTCGAGCTTTCAGAGTATTCCACAAATATGCCCTTCTTTCCTGAAGGATCTAATTTTGTTCTCTTTTCTTTTGGAATGTGTATGTACACAGGACAGCCGAATATTCTGAGATGGCTAACTTTTGGTTTCTTGCCGGAGAAGACTTCTTCAGGAGTCTTGTTCTCTAGTACTCTATGTGGAGTACGGTTCTGTACATACATCGTTGTCCTGGCAGCTTCCGCCAAAAGATGCATAGGTAGATCTTGATCATGAAGCATAGCTCTTGCAGCTTCCATGATAGTTCTATTCTTCCATTCCACAATTCCATTCTATTGTGGATTATAAGGAGTGGACAACTCCCTCTTAATCCCTGATTCTTGCATAGCTCTTTGAATTCATTCGAAGTGAATTCTCCACCATTATCTGATCGAATGGTCTTGATTTTCTTTTCAGTATGGTTTTCAATTAAGGCTTTGAATTCCTTGAACTTACTGAATACTTCATCTTTGTTCTTCATAAAGTAAATCCATGTCTTTCTAGAAAAATCATCAATAAAAGAAACATAGTATGCATACCTGCTTAGTGAGTTTGATGACATAGGACTGCATACATCGGAGTGGATGACTTCTAGAATACCTTTGGCTTTGCTTTCACTGCTAGGAAATGTCTTCTTTGTATTCTTCCCTTTCGCACATCCTTTGCAAACTCCATCATGTTTTGCTTGGAATTCTGGAATACCTTCAACAGCTTTGCTTGCAATAGGTAGTGCTCTGTAATGCACATGTGCAAGCCTTCTATGCCAAATTTCATTTGGCTCTACCATGTCATGGATCAAGGCTTGTTCTGGATGGCCCTTCAATTTGTACAAGCCTCCTTCTTGTTCTCCAATCACTACCACATCATCGATAGTATTTCCTTTTGGCCACATGATGACTTGACCATCTATGAATGCAACCCGCATTCCTTTTGCATCTAATGCTGAAATGGATAGAAGGTTCTTCTTGAGTCCTGGAACAAACAATACTTTTTTCATTGTTAGAGACTTACCAGAGTCCAGCTTGTATGAAGATTCCCCACTAGCTTTTATTGGATATTGGTAGTCATCTCCTAGCTTCACCTTGTGAGGTGATTCATGTTCTGACAATCTTACAAAGGATTCCTTGAATCCCGTCATATGTTTGGAAGCCCAACTATCTAAAAGCCAATCATCACTACCATGAGTAATGTTACCTATGAGAGCTGATATCAGAACATATTCATCCTCGCTTGAAGAATCTTCACTTTCATATCTGGATCTCTTCTTGGATGGTTCATCATCCTCTGTAGCATGAGCATGATGTCTTCTTTTGTTCCCCTTCTTCTTATGAGAGTGGCTCTTGTTCTTAGGACAGTCTTTTTCAAAGTGTCCCACCTCATCACATGTATAACATATTAACTTTGATATGTCTTTCCTGAGATGAGAATCCTTACCTTTGGAGTAATGAGGTCTTCTTCTGCTTTTCTTGGAGTGGGCTGTAAGGGCTTGGTATTCACTTCCCATCTTCTCTTCTCGAGCTGCTATCTGTGCTTCTTCTTGAGAACATTCTTCCCATAGTCTGCTGAATTTGACTAACTTATTTCTAGCACAGATTCCTTGGATGAAAGCATCCCATGACCTAGGAAGGCCATTCAAAGTAGTCATCACAATCTCTGCATTTTCCACTTCTTCATCAATATCTTCTAATTGTTCCTTGATCTGAGAAACCCTTGTAAAGTAAGACTGAATAGTCTCAGCATTCTGGATCTTCACATTCTTCAATTGGTTTCTCAAGGTCATCTTCCTGTTAATGTTCTTCCCTTCAAACAATTTGATTAGGGCATCAAACATAGCTTTAGGTGTCTTAAGAGATGATACCTATGGTATGAGATGATCCTTGATAGAATCAGCAATGATTCTCTTTGCCATAACCATATTTTTCTTATGCAAGGCTTTAGCCTCATCTCCCTCTAGGACTGGAACCTCCTCATTGATATAGGAGTCTAATTCATTCTCTTCCAGGACCAGGGAGATCCTATACTTCCTAGCTCGGAATTTTTCAGCTCCCTCAGGCTTTTCATCAAGCTTGGTATGATGAGACATCTTTAAATGAGAACCTCAAATGGAAATACAAAGGATTTTAGATCTTACTAGGTTCAAGATGTCGAATCTGAAATTTCAGCTGAAATCCTCCAGAGCTGGTTCAGGAGCAAATTAGGGTTTTGCTTTTCCAGAGTTTTGTCCACCCAAATTCCTTGAAATATGTCCCTAACTTCGATTTTGGGGAGGATATCAATCCAGGCCTGGGCTCACTGAAAAATTCCTCTTCTGTAAAAAGCCCTAATTTCTGACCCTAGTGACAGGTCCAAAACTGAAAAACCTCAGAATTGGATTTTCTTTCGACAGAAAGATGTGCCCTAAGGAGGAGAGTTGTTCCACCTTAATTTTGCTGAAAATCTGTGGAGGAAGGTCCACAAACTAAGAATCCCTAGTTCCCACAGTTGCACAGTGTCTTCTTCTCAGGTTAGCTCTGATACCATGTTAGTTTTTCATCATATAAGCTAGCATTATGATCTTAGGATCTTTTCACTGAGAGAATAACAAGCACAGCAATAAAACATAAGCACATCAAAAGAGACAAGAGACACAAAGAGATTTTCCTCGGGGAAACCATAAAGGAGAAAACCCCACAACTTCCTTAGAGATAGAATCAGCACCAAAACAATAAGAGATCTCCCAACAGCAGTAATCTTCTTCTTCTGTCTAGTCCCAGTATATTTCCTTCCTCACTAATGCGCCACACTTGAGTGAGTGAATGATGTGTATGATAAATAGAGAGTCTCACTCTCTATTTATATTCTTTTGCTCACTTGAAGTGCACTCAATCATGTCAGCCTAACTTAACAATTACTTACTAGAGCCTACATCTCTATGAGTGTATAATAACCCTAGTGCCCCGAAACTGTGGGGACTTTAACAATGACTTGACATGACTTGTTTACATTATTGATCCTCCCGATCGAAACATTGGGGCAAGACAACATGACTCAAATACATAATAGAAACATCCCGAAATAAACATCGGGTTACAATACATAAGATACATAGATGAATACATTCTGAAGTTACATATACATCAACACATACTGCATCTAAAATGACTCCATATGAAGCAATCTATGGTCATGCACCTCCAATACTCCTCCCATCCACCCCCAGCAGTTCACCAGTTTAGGCAATTGACATGGTTCTTCGAAACCGACATCAGATTCTTCACCTCCTGCAGGACAATCTTCACCTCCTGCAGGACAATCTTCACCTAACAAGAGCCCACATGAAACAACAGGTTGATCAACACCATTCTGAGTGCACTTGTCAAGTTGGTGATATGGTTTTTCTTTGTCTGCAACGTTACAAGCAATCCTCCGTGAAAGACAAAGGGCATCAAACACTCACTCCAAACATCTCTAGCCCATATCTAGTTCTTCAAAATATTGGGTATGTTGCTTATAAATTGGCACTTCCTCCTTCTCGTATTCAACAAGTGATCGGCGCCGAAATCAGCGCACAAATTGTTTTACCAGAATGGGTTACCGAAGGATCCATCATCTTGAAGTCAGAGGCCATCCTCAATAAGCGCACTTGTCATCTTCTCTCTGAGTCTATCACAAAGGTCTTCAATTCAGTGGCCCAGCATGCAACCAGAGGATGCTACATGGGAACCCCTCCTTCAGATTCAGCAGTTGTTTCCACATCTAAAGCTTTGAGGACAAAGCTTTTTCTAAGAGGGAGGGGATGTTAAGAACCCGTGTCAACCCCCCTCTTTATTTTGTTGGTATATTTTTTTGGACGCATATGCTTTGCAAGCCATCCAATTAGTATGATGTATTATCCCACATTCATGGGGAGTAAGTAATAGTTGTTAAGTCATCCAGTTAATAGGTTTCATTATCCCACATTCATGTGGAGTAATATTTGTTTAGATTAGACTTAGTATATAAGTATGTGTTGAGGCTATTGAAGCACTGAAGAGTTATTTTGTATTGAGCTTGCTCAAAGGAGGTTTCCCCCTCAAAGTGGCCCACGATCAATTAAATATCTTTTGTGCTCCAATATTTTTGCATTCTCATTGTTTATTGTAGGAGGTTCTCCACACAAGACAACATTCACATTAAGGAATAGCCAAGACAACCAACAGATGGGTTTCTCAGGCCACTCAACCAAGCCATTTGTTGGCCGGATTTTTCTGTCCTGACTCCCAACAAGGAGAGATAACCCACTCAGATTTCCAAAAACAACTCCTTGAATGTTTGCATTAGCTACCTCTCGCGGGAACAAAGGCCCCACTACCTTTTCGGTTTGCTCTCAACAAGAGAGTCTCATACTTTTATTGGCTAACTTGTTGAAACGAAAACTACACTAAGATGCAAAACTAATCTATAATAAATTCCAATAGTTGAAACAAAACAATTTAGTAATTGCCAGACTGAAAACAGATCTAATAGCTGCTAAATTGTAGGTATATTGCTATGAGATAAAATTGTAAATCTAGATTTAAAACCAAATTCTACCTAATCTATACATCCTAATCTATCCTACACGCAAGAACATGGTGAAATATAAATGCTATTTTCAAATCTGAATTTAAAATAATGTTGTTAAGATCAAAATGACAATACAAAGTTAATCATTCGAATTTAAAACAACATAAATTTGATAACACAATCTGCAAAGTGAGAAACAAAGTCAAATCATTAAAGCAACTATGTAATCATTTAAACTGATATCAAAATGACACAAGCCCGAGGAATACAAAAATATTTTAGCACATAATTGCAAAGTATATATATACCAAATAAAATATGGATACAACATAAATAAACAAGAGAAGAGATTGTGGCAAAGCTCTGTTACAAAACAATGATCCCAATCAGATTCCCACTCCTATTCTTCTATTACATTCAACCTCGAAACAAACAGAAAAAAGTCTTACAATATCCAGGAAAACAAATTCTCCAAACTTTATAGAACTTCCTCCGTCTGGCAGCATCTCATCTTCCTTTTGCAAACAAGAACTTTACAATAGAAAACAGAACAAAGAAAAACACAGTTTCTCTCTTCTGCCGAGATCCCCCACCTCCACATTCCACTTGTTGTTGCTTATATAAGGAAGATGGTGTCTATTCTTATAAAGTAACTGAGCGATCTGAGGCGATTTCATCTTAGATCTGGTGAATATATTGATTGAAAATATTACATGGAGTCTTCCTTTAGACCCATCATCCAAGTCATCGATTTATGCGTCTTCCTGTTGCACAGGTCACCGTCCTTGGAAGCTAATCTTTATAATCTGGTTCCAATGACAATTTAAGTCTACACAATAGAAAAACAATAAGTCGTGATGGTGAAATGAATCCACAACTCTTACCAACGTAAAATTAGTGTCAAAGGTCAAATACAGAAGAAAGCTTAAATAAAATTTCCATTTCACTCGATCGTTTAATGTTCTCATCAACCAATCCTCAAATATTAAGGATTGAAATTTCATCGAACTGGTTAATTTGTCCCCATCTCTCACGTAGGTTGGGATTTACTCCTTCCGATCTTGCAACATTTTTTTTTTCTGTAGTTTTATCCTTAATGTGGTCATGATCTCCTTAATTATCTACATCATTTCAACATTCTGACTACCTGGGATCTTGATAATATCATTAGTCTTCCTCTGGAAAGGTAAAAGATTTACGTTCAAATTAACTTTGTATACCAACTTTCTGGTTGCACTGTCCTCCCTTAAAAGTCTCCATCAATACAAAATTCGACAGTAACAAGTTACAAAAAATTCAACAGTAACAAGTTACAAAATCATATAGTGAGACCTATCCAAAAATAATAGAAATAAGAAAAATGTAATAAAATATCTCACTATTGTTTCAATGGTTTGACAAATGACAATGCATGGGTGATAAAAATGTGAGAAAAAGTAAATCCATCTCAGAGTGAACTCTTCCCATGACTGTGAGATGCGTCTTCCACCTCGATCCAATGAACATTTTAACCATAACTTATAAAAGGAGATAGAATTTACAGCGGTATCTTATTTAGATCATTTATTTTGATCTCTATAATCCATTGTAACCTTGAAGATATTGTTGAGGCCTGGAAATTCGCAGGAAACAACAGTAAAGGATTCTCCCCAGTCAACGTTCCCAACTAGCCCGTGACTGTTTGGTGTGGGGAAGCCGTCCGGTTTGCGGTCCGTCTACCGTAGGTCAAGTAAAAAACAAAGGGCTTTACTGGTTACGGCCCGGTCCACCGAGTTTTTTGTATTTTGACTTAAGCTATGAAATGCAAGTGCCTAATTAACAATGCAGGGTGATGAAGGATGCAAGGAGCATTCACAATGTGATGCGCAGGTTCTTACCTCTCGTCTTAGACTCACTCGCATCTAAATCACATACAACAAGAAATTAAAACTACCTACCTAATCTATCCCTAGGGAGCAGGATTATCATTCATTGGTGAGTAATACATTTTGTACATGCATAATGAAAAGTTACAGATAGCTGACACTTCTTTCAAGAGACATGAACAATTGCATATTTTTGAACAAACAGTTAGCCAATTGTTTTATGAACAACATTCATTACTCACAGTGGAAAAGATCACAAAATATACTGAAAAGCGTTCAACAAGAACATAGGTTCAGGAAGTTAAACACTCTCACAGTTAATGAAACATAGCTGAAAACGAAATAGTTCCCCTTCAACATTGTTCATTTAATCACATTGATACATTCCACATTCTGCTTTCTCCAGCAGGAAAAAGTTGCAGTTTCTGATTGTAAAATGAATAGTTCCTCTTACAAGCAAATGGTTTACAAGTTTTTCCAGGGAAAAAGTCCCCGTCTAAGTTCTACTTTCAAATATTTAAACTATAACTGCAGACCGCTTGGGCTGCCCTCCAAACGTATGACCTTTCGGTTTCTCAAACGTTTCATATCCCTCTCTCCATCTTTTCTTCGTATGCTCATGATCAGTTGGGTAACTGCTGGACCTTTCTGTCCTTCAAACGTTTCATATTATTCTATGTTTTCTGTTATGCATTCATGAACTATTTAGTAACTAATAGCTCTTTTTGGGTCGGTGCCTTTGTCACCTTGGTAGTCCGACCACTCCCTTGAGTCCACCTGCAAATAAACCAACATGCATCATTCATTGGATTTGCATTCCAAAACAAAGCAGAAAATTATATTACTGAAACAACTAATCCACAAGAAAAGACCAGGTGTGCCATCATCATTTTACAAATGCCGAAAACACTACCTCGTCCTCCTACGGGCTCGTGATAAAAAGACCAACTGCGGAAAACGGGAAGAAACCGACATCGGAATCAAAAGCTCTGCCCAGCCGCAACGGTGGAAGAGTAAAGGCTACAGGCATGCGACGGGAGGGTGGGAAAACTCAATCACAAATTGGGAGGATAATGACATCGGAAGCCAAATGGTTTTCCCAGCCGCAACGGCGGAAGGGGCACAACTACGGGCACGCGACGAAAAAGTCAAAACGCATCGGCAACGAAGCGCTTTTTACTTTGGATGGCTAAACGCTTTAAGAGCTGCAACGGCGGAAGCGAAAAGGTTAGGGACATGAGGCCTGAGGGTGGGAAGACTCTCAATCGGAATTCGGAAAACATTTTACATCGGACGCTAAATGGCTTTCCCAGCCGCAACGGCGAAAGCGAAAAGGTAATGGCCTCCGATCAAACATATTTTCGACGCTCGATGCATAAAAATGATTTAAGTGTTTTGGACAGCTTCTCAACCTCAACAACGGACAGAAACCTGTTATTCCTCCGCAACGGTGACCCACAATAAAGAACACTTGGTTCGATCAACAAGCGAAAACAAACTTAGAATCTGCGACTCACCATAAATTCCAAACGCAATCAAAATTCGAACCTTGGGTGAGAGTTAAGCTTTTACAATCATCTAAAATTAAAACACGACCAAAAACTCAAAGGATCCAACAATTAAAACAAAATGCAAAATCATGAGGAGGGGCCCAAAATTTAAGAAATTTGGGGAGAACGGTTGCAGCTGCAACAATTGGCTATTACCTGGTGAACCTAGATCTCTGGGCGATTAATCTTTGAGTGACAGACTGTTTAACAACAAATGCATCCTATTGAATTCTTCCAGCTATGTGGATTTCTCGAATGCCGGAAGTGTGTACCTTCAATCATTGATAATAGTCCAATTTGGGAGAGTGGAAACCAAGATTTTCAAGTCCAGATGACTCTGTTGAGGCCAGAGGATGAGTTTCATTATTACCTTTATTTTCAGGTAGCTAATAGCTTGGACACCACAGGATTGTAGCATATGGTAAACAAAAATATTCATTTGTTCCTCATTCCCATGCCACTTTAGCACCTTTTGTGCTTTTGGACTTTTGTCCCTTTTCTTATGAGTCCTCCTGTATGCCTTTCTTACTGAATTTTGTTTCAGGATCCTCTATCCCATAGTGTCCTTTTGTGTGAGTGGTGTACTTCATGTTTCAGCTCACGGACGGAGAGGATCTTCCAGCAATTTAGTACTTATGATTCAGCATTTGCTTTGATGTATGATGCTTTCATAGGAGTTTGTTTACTCTTATTTGCCTTTTGGCATTCATTTCTTGGCATGGGATCATTTATATTTAATATACTATTTACCTTGCTCCTTTCCATGGGTCTTCTACCGTCGCTCCTTAGAACATTTTAAGTGTGACGTGGATGGAGCCTTAACATAGTATTCCAGACTCTTTAAATCCGGTTTATTTCACAGGGGTTAAGCAGGACTTCAATGCACATAGACTTATTCGAGAAACTGACTAAACTGGAAGAAATTATTTTATACAAACAGCAACCCACAGTCTGATCACTAAAATGTTTATCATTCCCAAAAATTTTGATGTTCCCCATGCAACCGCGGGTTCGTCCCCTTTATTGAAACCAAGAAATCTCAAACTAAAGCAAAATGGAAAACATGACTCAAAAGACAACCAAACAGATTATTTATATACAAGACAGAAGAATTCAAACAAACTCAAGAAAAATACGGCTTGAGAACCAAACCATTTACTGGTAAGTTCTCTTCCCATCGTTGCAAATCTTGCAACTTATGAGTAGGAGGGCCAAGCTTTGCCGCTATCTAATAAGGGCCTACCCACAACTGCTAGAATTTAGTATGCTTTCCTTTCTCATCATGGGGGTGATCCCATTTGAGAACCAAATCACCTACCTCAAAGTCTTTTGTTCCAGCCTTATGTTTGTTGAACCATCTCTTTATTACCTCCTGCTGTTGCTTAAAGCGCTCTCTGGATTTATATATAGCCTCTTCTGCTTTCAGGAGATTATATATCCTTATTTTCAAAACTTCATCATCCGACCCTCTAGATTCTTGAGCTATTATGGAAGAAGGAAGCATGATATGGGGAGGAAGGATGGCTTCTTTACCGTAGATAAGGGTATATGGAGACACTCCAATCGAAGACTTGGGGGTGACTCTATTAGCCCAAAGGGCATTCAGTAGCGCTGCATGCCAACTCCTCTGGTTTTCTATTACAGTCTTCTTTAAAATTCTAATCAGATTTTTGTTAGAGGATTCAGCCATGCCATTTCCTTGTGGATAATAATTAGCAGAATAATGCAATTTTATCCCTTTATCATGAGCAAATGCAGTCAATTTAATTAATGAAAAGTACTTAGCATTATCAAAGACTAACGAAACTGGAACTCCAAACCTGGTCATGATATGATCTTGTAGGAATCTGATGACCTCGTCTTCATTTATCTTGCGCAGCGGAATAGCTTCGACCCAGCGAGTGAAATAATCAGTCGCGGTCAGAATGTACTTGTGCTGCAAAGAGGAATTCGATTTTAATTCTCCAATAATATCCAGCCCCCATTGCTCGAATGGCTCCATGATCATCATAGGCTTTAGGGGTGCTACTGCTTTAGTTTGTCTCCCACTACACCTTTGGAAAATATCACACTTTCTGACATGTGCGTGTGCATCTTTGAAGAGCGTAGGCCAATAGTAACCAGCTCTGAGGATTTTGTGGGCTGTAGTATCTCCTGAGTAATGTCCCCCAGCAGGACCGTCATGCAACTCTGACATTACTTTCTTCGCATCTTCCTTTTCTAAGCATCTAAGAAGAACCCCGTCATAATTCTTTCTGAATAATACTCCTTCAACAAGTTGATAGGAAGCTGATTTAAGACACAACGCTCTTCTTTGCTTGGAATTCCAATGTTCTGGCAACAGCCCTACCTACAAGTAATGCACAAGGTCTCTATACCAAGACTCGGGAGCTATAAACAAAGGACATACCTCCATTACATGTAATTTGGCTTCATCTTCCCAGGCGTGTTCTCCATTGTTCCCATTCTCAGTCATCAATTTGCACAACCCTTGTCCTTTAACTATAGAGGCTGGCTTGAATTCAAGATCGTACTCTTGAAGGGTTGTAACCCAGTTTCCTCTTCTTTCTCCTAACTCCTTCTGTATAAGAAGGGATCTTACAGCTGGGTAGGGGACTATTACCTTGGTTCAATTCTTCAAAATATAAGGTCTAAATTGCTTCACCACTTTGAATACTGCATAAGCTTGCTTATCAATGGCTGGGTAATTTAATTCGGCCCCTTGTAGACCAATGCTCATGAAGGATATTGGGAATTCATCCCTCCCATCTTCCTTTTGCGTAAGCATAGCTGCTAGCAAATCATCGGATGCAAAGGTATACAGAATAAAGTCTTTATCAAAATTTGGGCTTCTTACGGAAGGTGCGTGTGCAACAGCAATTTTAATTTTGCTGAAAACGTTCTTCTCAATCTCGGTCCACTTCAATTGTGCATTTTGCTTCACCATTTGCTGCAATGGCTTGACAATCTGAGCGAAATCAGGCACAAATATTCGCACGAAATTTATAGTTCCCATAAATGATTGCATCCCCTTTTTATTATGTGGCAAGGGGATTTGTTCAATGGCCTTAATTCTTTCGGGGTCTATAGAAATCCCTTTCTTCGATACTATGTGACCAAGCAGCTTACCCTCCGTAACAGCAAACACACATTTTTTAGGATTGAGTGAGATGCCATATTTCCGACAGCGTTCAAAAATATGCCTTAAGTGAAACATGTGCTCTTCTTTCCTTTTCGTGAATATAGTAATATCGTCAAGGTACACTACCGCACTACGGCCAATCAATCCGTGGAAAGCTATCTCCATAGCCCTCTGAAATGTCACTCCATCATTAATAAGACCAAAAGGAATCCTTCTACAGGCAAAGGTTCCCCATTTGGTCCTGAATGTTGTCTTTAATCTGTCTTCTTCGGCTACTAATACTTGATTGTAACCAGAGAAACCATCTAATAATGAAAATAGTTCAGAGCCTAAAACCATTTGTAGCAATTGCTCCATGGGTGGAACAGGATAGTTATCTTTGTCTGATGCACAGTTTAAGTTCCTGAAATCCACACAGAGTCTAATTTCTCCAGATTTTTTCCTTACTGGTACTAGATTTGATACCCACTCAGAGTGTCTAACCTTGAAAATGATTCTGGCGTCTAACAATTTCTTCACTTCACTTTGAATAAGCAGTTCCAATTTTGGATGCATTTTTCTCAAAGGTTGCTGATATGGCTTGACGCCGGCTTTAATGGGGATGACATGCTTGATGATGCTGGTGTCATATGTATTCAAATCTTCGTACGTCCATGCGAAAACATCTTTATATTGTTTAAAAAAACTGACGAACTTGTCTCTTTCTGTTGGTGAAAAACATTTGCCGAGATTCACAAATTTAGGATTCGTTTCAGTCCCTAAATTAATCAGCTCGAACTGCAGAGATGAGCTGCGGGTCTTCACGTTGGCTGGTCTTCTGAACTTTTCATTTAAATCGAACATTTTTTCTAACGTTCTGACTCCTTTAGGAATGAAATTATCGTACTTCAGCTCAGCTTGATGTTCTTCATCGTCTATGATTGCTCCTTTAAACACCTCATCATTTGTTAAACATTCTATAATCTGTTGGTCATCATCGAACACTCGTAGGTTCGTAATCATACCAGGTACAGAGGGCCTGAAAAGCAGTTCAACAGAACATCGATTATTAGTGGGTACGAGCCTAGTGGCTGATGTGGCCAACAGGTCAGCTGCTGCGTTTTTAATTATTGGAATTGAAATAATGTTGAATGCATTAAAACATTTAAGCAGGTCCCATACCTCATTTTGGTAAGCCTTTAAGTGAGGGGAAACACAATGTATTTGATTCCATATTTGCTTCACAATAATTTTAGAATCTCCAAAAACTTTTAAATTACTTACCTTTAATTCAATCGCTTTCCTCAAGCCTTGCACCAGCGCTTCGTACTCAGCTGTATTATTAGTACAATCAAACTCTAATATACATGAAAGAAAATGTTTATTCTTCTGGGGATCGATCAGGACACAGCCAGCCCCTAACCCCTCTAATGTCTTAGAGCCATCAAAAAACAAAGTCCAAAAATCACTAACTACTGAATGTGAATCTATTCCTACTGCTAAGTCTACTATTTTACAGTCAATCTCATCAGCTTGTGAGAATCGAAGGAGATCAGGATGAGTGTCTGATGTGTTGCCGGCTTCTTCTGCTTGGTAATTTCCTGGTTCCAACTCAATAAAATGTTTTCCCAATACAGAATCCACTGGTTCATTCTTCTCGTTCAGTTGAGTAACATTGTATCTCATGTGAGGCTCCCTTAAAATCTTAATCTGGTTCGGACTTCCCTTGTATGGCAACCACAGATACGACCAATCCGAGGCGAAATATCCATTTAATTTGGCCGACCAATCTCTACTCAGGACAAGACCGTAAGCATCTGGTATATCAACCACCACGATGTTAATGACTTGGCATACTTTATCATTGGATGCCAGACGGACTAGGACGTCTTCCATCTCACCAATTACCTTTACATCTGTCCTATCCAACTGAACAACCCTCCATGTGGATGGCTTAGGCTGCCCATTTATATTTTTACAGACTGATATTGGCATGACATTAACTAACACCCCTAAGTCTACCATACAATTGTGCACGTTATGATTAAAAATTTCAAACGTGAGGAGGAAAGGTGGATGTTTGCTTTTAGACTTACCTCCAACGCTGGTTTCTTCAATTTCTTCTTCTTCCTGAGGTTGATTGTCAGCGGGCAGCTTCTTATTTGATGCTTCAAGTGCTTTTAATAGTCTTTCTTTTTGCTGCGGCACTTCACACATTTCGAACAGTGGAACATTTGCTTTTACCTTCTTTAAATCCTCCATGATGTCATAATCCATCGGCTGCTCAATGGGATGAGGTTTATCATCATTCATCTTTCCTTCCTTTGGCCTAGCCAACATATTATTCTGCTTCGGATCTTGGCTGGTAATAGTGAATTCTGGAATCTTATCAGCTAAGGATTTATTTTGAAATTTCTTTACATTTCTTTGCAGCCTTTTGATATTTGGTAGAATGAGACTGTTTTCTTTAATTGACCCTTGGCTCCTTGTTGCCACGTTGGTTTCCATAACGTCCTTTTAGCCCTGATTCTTTTCTTCTTCAGCATCAAATAACGAAACAGAATCCCAGAAAACCATGGTTTCGTCTTCTTGTTCCTTTGTTGACATAGCATTCTCTTTTCTCTCTTCATTTCCATCTTCTGTTAATCTAGATTCCAACAGCTAATTCATGACCAACGTCATCGAATTTATCCATTGAGGACAATTCTTTTCTGAGTGTGGCTGCTGGTGGAAAGTGCAAAAATTGTCCATGCCTACCTCTGTTAAATTCATAGATGCAGTATTGTGAGGAGGAGGTTGAGACTGATTGTTATCTTCTCTTTTCTTATAGTATGGCTTATAAAAAATTTGTGTTTCCTTCTCTTTCTCCAAATCTATTATTTTGTTGGAAAGCTTCTGCATCATTTTTTCCATATTTTCATAATCTGGTGATTTCTCTTCCTTAGGCTTAGTAAACAATAAGGCTTTCCTTCCTGCACCTTTCTCTCCTGACTGTTCTGGGTAATATTCAATGCTTTCTCTTTCATCTTCCACTACTTCTGCCTCTTCATAGGTTTCCGTCAAAGTAGGTTTGGCCCTACCTTTGGCAAACATGGCCAAATCAGGGCCTAAAGATGAAGTGTAATATTCAATCAGAACTTTGTCTGAAGGTTTATCCGTTTCAGAAAAATTCTTGAGATAGGCTGCAAACCTTTGTGTGAAACTGTGCACATTTTCCTTTCTTTATTTCTTCAAGGCGCACAGCCCTTTCATGAGAGCTGCATGAGTTTTCTGAGTTGCATATTTACTTCTGAAAATTCTTTCGAAGGTATCCCAATCAGGGATAGAATTAGCAGGCAACCCAAAGTACCATGATGCTGCAGCTCCTTTAAGGGTATGCGGGAACAGTCTGCAGACTACATCTTCATACTCCCCGGTCCTTAATCCTTCAATTTCCAAGTAAAAACTTTGTAGATGATCATCTACTAGTATTTTCTCATTTGGGTCGAACTTGGGCAACATCTTGTCAAAGGCTTGAGGTAGGTCGTGTAATGGAGGTGTCAGGTTTAACGGTGATCTAGCTCTCCAATCAGGTGGTGGATTTGGTGGGTTAGGTGGTGGATTAGCATTTACTCCTTCCATGAGTCTAGGTGGAGAGTGAGGAGGTGAGCCAACTGGAGTATGAGCAAGAGAACTATGAGGGGTATCTGGGCCTTCTTGATTCAAAGGTAGCACAACTTCTTGTAAGGCCGTTTCTACAAGTTCTTCCCAGTCTCCAACCAGCACTGAGTCTTCTACTATAAGATGATCTTTCTTTTTGTATTCTCTTCTGGGAAATTCAGGGATGATTGGAAATCCTCCAATCTTCTTTACATATGCCTTGGTGTGTCTTCTTAGATCATTAACAACTTCATTTCCAATAGAATATAGATGTTCTCTTTCTTCTGGAATTGGATTATGAAGCCCACTTCTTTCAGAACTGTTACCAATGGAATAATCTCGAGTTTGCACTGGCGGCCCTCCTTCTAGCGCCAAAACTGTTGAGGCCCAGAAATTCGCAGGGAACAACAGTAAGGGATTCTCCCCAGTCAACATTCCCAACTAGCCCGTGACTATTTGGTGTAGGGAATCCGTCCGGTTTGTGGTCCAGCTACTTTAGGTCAAGTACAAAACAAAGGGCTTTACCGGTTACGGCCCAATCCACCGAGTTTTTTGTATTTTGACTTAAGCTATGAAATGCAAGTGCTTAATTAACAATGCGGGGTGATGAAGGATGCAAGGAGCATTCACAATGTGATGCACAGGTTCTTACCTCTCGTCTTAGACTCACTAGCATCTAAATCACATACAACAAGAAATTAAAACTACCTACCTAATCATCCCTAGGGAGCAGGATTATCATTCATTGGTGAGTAATACATTTTGTACATGCATAATGAAAAGTTACAGATAGCTGACACTTCTTTCAAGACACATGAACAATTGCATATTTTTTAATAACCAGTTAGCCAATTGTTTTATGAACAACATTCATTACTCACAGTGGAAAACATCACAAAATATACTGAAAAGCGTTCAACAAGAACATAGGTTCAGGAAGTTAAACACTCTCACAGTTAATGAAACACAGCTGAAAACGAAATAGTTCCCCTTCAACATTGTTCATTTAATCACATTGATACATTCCACATTCCGCTTTCTCTAGCAGGCAAAAGTTGCAGTTTCTGATTGTAAAATGAAATAGTTCCTCTTACAAGCAAATGGTTTACAAGTTTTTCCAGGGAGAAATTTCCCATCTAAGTTCTACTTTCAAATATTTAAACTATAACTGTAGACCGCTTGGGCTGCCCTCCAAACGTATGACCTTTCGATTTCTCGAACGTTTCATATCCCTCTCTCCATCTTTTCTTCGTATGCTCATGATCAGTTGGGTAACTGCTAGACCTTTTCGTCCTTCAAACATTTCATATTCTTCTATGTTGTATGTTATGCATTCATGAACTATTTAGTAACTAATAGCTCTTTTTGGGCTGGTGCCTTTGTCACCTTGGTAGTCCGACCACTCCCTTGAGTCCACCTGCAAATAAACCAACATGCATCATTCATTGGATTTGCGTTCCAAAACAAAGCAGCAAATTATATTACTAAAACAGCTAATCCACAAGAAAATACCAGGTGTGCCATCATCATTTTACAAATGCTGACAACACTACCGCGTCCTCCTACGGGCTCATGATAAAAACACCAACTGAGGAAAATGGGAGGAAACCGACATCAAAAGCAAAAGCTCTGCCCAGCCGCAACGGCGGAAGAGTAAAGGCTACAAGCATGCGACGGGAGGGCGGGAAAACTCAATCACAAATTGGAAGGATAATGACATCAAAAGCCAAATGGTTTTCCCAGTCGCAATGGCGGAAGGGGCACAACTACGGGCACGCGACGAAAAAGTCAACACGCATCGGCAGCGGAGCGCTTTTTACTTCGGATGGCTAAACTCTTTAAGATCCGCAACGGCGGAAGCGAAAAGGTTAGGGACATGAGACCTGAGGGTGGGAAGACTCTCAATCGGAAGTCGGAAAACATTTTACATCAGACGCTAAATGGGTTTCCCAGCCGCAACGACTGGAAGCGAAAAGGTAATGGCCTCCGATCAAACATATTTTCGGCGCCCGATGCATAAAAATGATTTAAGTGTTTTGGATAGCTTCTCAAACTCAACAACAGACAGAAACCTATTATACCTCTGCAACGGTGACCCACAATAAAGAACACTTGGTTCGATCAACAAGCGAAAACAAACTTAGAATCTGTGACTCACCATAAATTCCAAACGCAATCAAAATTCGAACCTTGGGTGAGAGTTAAGCTTTTACAATCATCTAAAATTAAAACATGACCAAAAACTTAAAGGATCCAATGATTAAAACAAAATGCAAAATCATGAGGAGGGGCCCAAAATTTAAGAAATTTGGGGAGAACGGTTGTAGCTGCAACAGATATACATTGACCGGTTCTGGTATTGTTCTTGAATTATTCCCTTAATCCTTTTGGATGCAGAACCTTTGGCTGACGATCATACTTTTAGTCTTAATCAGATGCTTTGGTCACACGATAGCTTGGTGACATAATGTTGTACAATCAATTACTTAATTCTATGGTATCCTGGCTATCCGATGGACATCCTTCAAGATTACAGATTTCGTGGCTTATTCTTAGTCTAAACGTGGATTGCTCCACAACATATCTGCCTCATATTTTATGAGATCCACAACACTACTTATATTATTTATTTCCTTATGACATATCTTTGATTGAAATCCATGCAAATAGTTAATAATAACTGTTTATGCCAGAAATTGTTTCCAGACTACAAGAAAACAAGCCAACATAATCTCAAATATTTCAATAAAACAAAACTGGGTTTTTAGGGTTTTTTAAGGTTTTCTGGTTGTGAAGTTTGGTGACAAGATGGAATGCATACATAACCCAAATAAGAACTAAATCACAAGCATTGAAAAACTGAGATGTGCAACATAATAACCATGTATCCAACAAAAAATATCATTGAAGTTCATCCACAAATGGCAAGCACTACAAGCACAAAAAATTTAAACCAGCAATGAAATTACCAACTGAGTAGCTAAACAAGATATAAATGAAGCCAGAGAACAAACTGAAAGGTAAAATGGAGCATATATTTCATAATTAGTTCTTCAAATACACATAAGAGTTATTTACTTAGCTTATGAACAAGTCAGGAGACCTCCTCTAGCTAGCCAAAAAGTCGAACCCTTTTCTTGTACCCTTGTCCATCTTTTATAATTACAAATAAGTAGTTCTATCTTCCCTTCATTAGGTCGAAATTGAAACTACCCAGCATTTACATTAACTAACTTTCAACTAATTGACTAAAAATAGCAAAATCGGATTTCTAGTAAATATGGCGAATTTCTGAAAAATAGGTGTCAAAGAAGCTTCCATATCTCTCAATCCTTTACACCTGTGTAAACACTAAGAGAGATTTTTGTGAATGGGTCCGTGATGGAAAAAAACCTCTCTTTGTTTCTAAAAATTCATCTCCAATAAATCAGATAATGCCCCGCAAGATGAACACTAAAACAGAAAAATATTAAATATTTTTAAAACCCTGAAAAATAGGTTGTAAAGATTAAACTGAATATTTCAAACCTTGACATCTGTTACAAAAATGAGAGAGGTTTTTGTGAATGGGTATATTATGAACAAAAACCTCTTTTTTTCTAAAATTCATCTCCATCAGCTTGTGGTCTGCATTCAATTTCAATAACCCAAAACAGGAAAAACAGAGCAGAATTCTCAATAATCTTTGCATTTCAATATACTCTTTTTCATCTGAAATTTCTTCTGCAGGTACAATCTTTTCATAAACAAATGTCTCTGCTGGTGCATCATCCTAAACAGTCTCAGTCTCCTTATTATCAGACTGCAAATCTTTGCTCTCAATGTCATTAAGATGTTGTTTAGATTCACAATATTCTTTTGCAGGTTCTGCAACTTCCTCTAATTTGACACTGTCTTCATTTTTAACCTTTATCTTCTGTCTTAGTTTTCTGATCAAGGTCTGTCCTTTATCAGCTTTCTTTCTATTAGACTGTCCTTCTTGACTATTCTGAATCCCTGACCAAAAAAGGAAATATTCCCAAGTTTTTCCTTCTCTCTGCAAAACACTGTTGATAATGAGTTTGATAAGTCGATGGTGAAAAATGGATTGCCTGGTATGATTTTGGTGTTCTTTGATTCTGCAAGACATCTTCTGTAGTCTCTTTAGCAAGAAGAAGGGCAGGTTCATCTTTGATTCATTACTGAGGTGTTGAAGAAACCTAAAATGGTATTTAAAAGCAAAGGCATACCTTCATTCACATGTAGTATAAATTTGTAAAACCTTAATAGGTTCTATCCATTCAGGCCTGAAGTTATGGATGGGCACACCCTTACCCCAATATGCAACTATACCAGGCAGTAGTTACATCTATGCATTAAAGGTGAATGGCACTTTCTTAAACCATAGTTCTCCCTCATTTTTAACCCATGTTGCCTCAGCTACCAACTCTTTGGTCAATTTGAAATTCAAAGTATCAAAAGATACAGTGTCTTTGTCATAACACTGAGCAAACTTATGGGAGACTTCAGCATTGTATCCATCAATTTTCTTGAAAAATATCAACCATCCTGGATTTTCAAATAGTTCAGCACATCCTGGGAATTTATCTATCCAACTGAGATCAGTGGGTTCGGTCCTATTAGTTTTTCCACTCTTCTTCATTTTCAGTATGGTTTGCAGCACCTGTCAGTGATCTCACAGTCTATTTTTCTTCAAATTTGCACAGTTTTGGCAATCTATTTACCTTCAAACTCTCACAGTCTACTCTATCACCAGTTTAGGAAATTTTCTATGCCAAGTTTCAGCAATTTGACCTAATCACAAATTTAGAGACCTCCGATAGTTCTACTCTGAACTTTACTAACTCAAATGATGAATACTTAGATATTTTGATTAATATCTCATCATTCAAAGTCTATTGAGTGAGTAAATTCATGTCCTTCTTTAAAATTTTGACATTATAGGTTTTATCAGAAAACCCCCAAATTTAACAAACCCTATCAAATGTCATGCGGGATACCTCATCCAAAGATTAATATAGGCGCTGGAAGTCGATCCCTTGAAAGGTTAGGTGTCGAATTGCACGTTCTAGCTGTCTTCAACCGTCCAGATCGATTCGAATTGTCACCGCTAGGAAGCCCTAATTCTTCCTTCAACTGTCAAAACTTTGATTTCTTAGCAATATGTCTCCACCACAACCTTCAATGCCTTCGTATTCTTCAGCTTAGGAACCTATTCCCGAAAATTCTGCCTCATTCCACTTACTGTCATCATTTTCCATGAACTTGCATACAATTTCCACAATCTCCCTCACACGATGACCAAACACCTGAAAGGTCAGGTGTCGAATTGCACGTTCCAGCTGTCTTCAACCGTCCAGATCGATTTGAACTATCACCGCTGGGAAGCCCTAATTCTTCCTTCAACTATCAAAACTCCAATTTCTTAGCAATATGTCTCCACCATTACCTTCAATGCCTTCGTATTCTTCAACTTAGGAACCTATTCCCGAAAATTCTGCCTCGTTCCACTTACTGTCATCATTTGCCATGAACTTGCATACAATTGCCATGATCTCCCTCACATGATGACCAAACACATGTTTCAATGATTAGCTTGGAAAGACACGTATCAAATGTGATAATTTATGTGGTTAACACCTTAGGAATGAAACCCCCAAAAAAATCGGACTGAAAAATGACTATTTTGGCACTCGCGACTTTCTTGTAGCGCACTAGTGTAACTTTTTTCTGGCTAGCGCTACAAGAATCCCTGTTTTATGATTTTTTAACCAAAACTCCAAACCAAGTGAGCATAACTAAAGAAAGGATAATATTAACATTATTTAAAAAATTAGTAATGATAAATTTGGAGAATTCTTTATGCAAAAGAATTTACATATAAACTCATTCTCACATAAAGTAAACATAATTTGTGACATAATGTTAATAATCTCTTTATCAAAATTAAATTTACTTTAAATTATTTGATGAGCTTGAAAGAATATATAAAATTAATATTTAAAGTCATAAAAGAAATAAGTGTCAATTAGAATTTTAAAAATTTTAAACAATTAACATTATTTCAAAAATTCCTTTTTAAAGCATAATGCTCATCAAATTGGAATAAATCTAAGCACATACATGATAATTGAAAATCATTGTCATGTTAACCATATATGAGCCTAAGAACCGATAAGAAACATAGTCAAATCATTGAAATCACCCAAATCTCATAAAATGGAGACCAAGCTAAAGATCAAGCAGCATGGAAAATGAAGGATCCAAAGGGAGATCATCAAACAACTAACTACATGAAGCGAGATAAAGTAAAAGAAAACTAAAAGATAAATATTTACAAATTTTACATGGGGGTCCCCTTTGATTTTGCGAATCAAGGGGAGTTGTTGGGGTGCCAACACCATCTTACTATTGGGTTTCATAGGCTATTCAGCCAAGCCAGCTAACAGTTGGTTTTATTAGGTTGTCCAACCAAGGATTACACATGGCCAAATGCACATCAAGACACAGCCAAGCCAACTATCGTTGGGTTTCTCAAGCTGCTAAGGAAGTGGAAAGGAATAATGGCTAAGCTAGTGGCTCATTCAAGATCTAGGGACAACTCCACAAGATCTATCTGGCCTGGAATCCAAAATAACTACACACCCAACATAAGGAAGCATCCCTTTCTCTGCTACATAGTCCCTCGGGATATGCCTTCCCTTCCAGTGCTCTTCAGAGTCTGCATAGAATATTCACCAGTCACTCTTATCTTTTTGGTGAGGTTCCTCTCTGCACTAAGTTTATCAAGATCTTTCGACGTATCTTCCACTCCTAAGTCTTGCATATAGTTTAGACCCAAACCAGGGCACACATAATAGAAAACTACAAGGAGACACAACAACACAGGGCTACACTCGGTAACATAGATGACTAGATTTGCATACCACTTTGTAACACAGGAGAAACGGGGTTTTTACTTGTACACAAGAGAAACACTGCAAAACAACCCACTCCATGACTCAAGATAGTGAACAACTGAACAATGTTTGTATCCCACTCGATCTATATGTGAAGAACAACAACAAAACCTTCTCTCCACTGAGGGAGAGACGGAATGGGAATGCATTCACATGCTTACTTGCTTCAGAAGCAAGAATGCGACTTCCCTAGACTGCAGGCTGGCTCAGACACGAAACCGACTGCCATGCCTTGCTCTTCCCAAGGCATTAACTGGCTCAACCTCTCTTTTGGAAGAATTGAATGATTGAGTGTAGAGGACAAAAAGGTAGATGAGGTTTTATGGGTTACCCCATTAACGTCTGGTCTCACCCTATTGGCTCAGTAGTTTGACTAACTCCCCTCCATATTCCTTGTGAAATCATGCCCCCATCTCTTATGTTGCAGTGCATAGCTAGTTGTGGTATTTTATTAAATTACATATTACATGATATCTAAAAATATATCGTGTTTGACTTAGCACCATACCCATCGGCATCAACCTTGATCATCGATACATAAAATGCCAAATCAATGGCAGGGCCTTGGCCTTGAGCTCCTCGCCATGATTTAAATACAATATATACTTCATGTACAATTTTAATACCATGGGGTCAAAACCAGGGTGTTACAGTTGTTATTAGAATTAATGAAAAAATGGATCAAATATAAAGATTGGAACAAGATATACATATTGTTATTGCTATTGGTTGGCCAAAATGGGAGTTATAGGATCTGGAATCCAAGCCAAGAAAGGTTTTATTTTCTTGTATTTTGTACATTGTAGAGTATAAATCATGTTGGGAATAGTTGTGTAATATCTTCCTTAGATTTCAGTTTCTATGCTCGGTTGGTTCACTCCCATTATTCTATTTGTGTTGTTAAATGTGGTGATTGAAACTATTAGCATTAATTATGGAATGAACTGATCCATAAACTGTCATGGATATTCCACTGGAAGAGTTCGTCATCATGGATCTTACACCTTAGTTATTATTTTATTAGCTTGTTTTTTTTTAATGCCAAATAATTGGAATAGAATAAGGAAATTAAGTACACAATCTACATAATAGCACAAGATATACCCTGGGAAAACCCACTATGGGGAAAAAACCAATCACAAATGAGGACTATGTCTTTCTCTTTATGTCAAATTCCAAAGACAAAGGAAATGGCACCTTCTATGGAGATACTTATGTCCATGCAGCTATAATGGATACTACATGGTATCTTATCTACTTTGTTCTACTCTAACATCCACTCCATCGTTGTTGCTCAACTATGGAACAATACAATACCTCAGAAGAATGGAACCCCCATCTCTTATAGAAGTTTGATATTTAACATAACCTGGTATCCATCTAGGGTTAGGTTTAGGTATTGTGCATGCCCAAAATTTTGATAAGGGTTAGGATTTTTGGTCCTTCTAGAATGTTCTTGAAGGTCCACGTGTACTAGATCCACATGTGTGAGAAATGAGAGATGGCATTGAACCTACTTGGTACCATGGTGGTCAACTCGATAGGTCAACTTGTGGGAGGCATAAGTTTTGCATACGGACTCCGTTTGAGACGATTTTTGGATTGTTGGAAAGGTATCGAGGTGTAGAATCACATACATGTTCATAGTGTAAGTGAAGAAATTTTGGACACAAAAAAAATAATTTAAACCCTCAAATATCCCTAAAAGGTCCCATACCCCATATCTATAAAATGGTACTTACCCATAAAATGGGTCCTACAAGCCAATTCACTTAATCTTCTGACCTAAAAAGATCCAACTAGGTGATATTTTAGTCTCATTTGGATCAGGACATGACAGTCCTCTCCACCCAATATTGCTTGTCCTCAAGCAATGCCAAGTTTGGATGCTGCACAATTTTTTCATATTCTCAAGTGGAATCCTTGGTAACTCCTTCCATTGCACGAAGTACACATCATAGGATTCCATTCTCGTAATTGATATTCTTGCAATACAAAATCTTCAAACCTTTTCTCCCACCAATATTGAACATAGTTTCAATTCCTGCTAGCTCATCCGATTAAGGTGTGGGTCTCATCAGCAGGGAAACCTAGGTTCTATTCCTTTTAGGGGTGAGATAGTTGGGAGGAGACACCCAAAATACTACCAGTTAAGGGTTGGTGTGGCCTAGGTCAGGTGAGATCCTCAAGTGATTTTAACAGCTTAGATGCCCTTGGGTCATGGTTTCTTAGACCAAATTGCACTCTCGCAAATTAGGGAGATTCTATCAAAAAAAACTTGAATCTAGTTCTTTTAAATCCTCTTTCTCATTCAACTACGGTTTTCCTTAAAGGTATGGTCCCAACAATAGAACTATTTGTTGGTTACAGGTTGAAACCTTGGGTAGGACCTACATAGGAGCCAACAAAGGTCTAATAAAATATAGCTTCTCTATCCTTTTTATCTTTTCAAATAGAGAATAAAGTATATCTCAACAAGTATGAAATATCGATAATGGATGGAGTGAAAACACTAGTTGTTGAACACAACTTTAGACATAGTATATGTTCAAAAATTAACTATTATTGTTAAATGAATGAACCCTCTTATAAAACACCTCCCATTTTAGCATATACCGAAATAAAAAAATGTTATATTCATCCATCATGCATATTACTCAACATAGTTTAAAGGGGGCTCCCAATCCTTCTCATTTTGTTCTCATTTCTCTTGTAGGCATATTTACATATGTTTACAATGTAAGGAATAGACATCCCACAACTCAAATCTTATACTATCACAAACAACCTCCCAGAATCTTTCTCTAACCAAAGTGCGATATCTTCAGTTGTATTTCATGATGCAACTACCCATGCAACCAACACTCCACTTTGTTGTCCATCAAATTCAACTAGTGTGTAAAGTTGGTACTACAATAATCAAAGAACACATGAAGTGAAAAACTTTCTTTATTAAAGAAATTGAATGGCTACATATTGGATCACCATATTAAAAAAACCACGAAAAACACACATACCCCATATATATTTGTATTGAATGTTGAATCCATGGTTATTAAGTTGTTATGAGATAGCTTGACCATTGTCTCCAACATCCATTTCATTTGGATTCCAATTATGAAAGGGACATCTACACCATTGGGCTTTTGGTATAATAAAAAATCATCTTTATGTTTTTGGTACCAAAGATTGACACTCGTCTCATATTTTTTATGGACCTGATAGTTTCCTTTGATCAAACGATAGTAGATGTTTACAACATAATTTATGCTCAAGAAGAAGTCCCTATCTCGAGGTGTAGCATCCAAGTTAACATGGTTCTTGATGTGCGTTTCACAAACCGAGTCAAATGACACATAAAAAAAAACTTTCTACATAGGAGACTATGTCCCTTGAAAGCTTAGGCTTATGCAAAGACCTAGCCTCGCTTGAAGTGTCATGCAAACCATGACAAGGCCATCCCTGTTTTTATTCATGCTCATACATATTATATGCCAATATTCTAGCCTCGGTATTTTGAACCATAACCTTAACAATAAAATGGCATAGGCATCCCCTCTTCTTGTCAAAAGAGGCCCTAAGTTTAGCTGGTTGTTCTCCTCTTTTGTCCCTCGGACCATATGAACATGCATAACTACATCCACAATTTTGAAATGTCAGTACATACAAAAAATTATAAATGCAATATCATTAATAATATATAGATAATGAATTCTTGAGATACTTACACTTCATAACTCAATGAAGCAGTATCATTTTTCCCTAGTTCTTTATTTTTTCGTTGGATGAAACTGCATGGAGCATCGGGGTTCATTTATTCCCCTCTAATGAAGTCAGAAACTCTATGGGATGAGATTTTGGAAACATGATCAAAGCTTCAATTTGTTCGATTAATTTTAGACCAAACAAGATCTTTGCAAAAAAAGGTGATCATGTTTTTAGGGTCTTTCATTTCAAGTTCCATGATAGCCTTCCATTTACCTTGATTTCCCATTTTATATCAATTCGTACAAACAATGTGCAAACACATTAAGGAAAACAAAAAACCTGTTATCTTTAAAAATAGTGTTGCAATTAAACGACATGGAAGGCTCCATGAACCATTGTTTCTCTTTGAAATGTTATCTTTCCCCTTGATCCAAACTATGCTCTATTAATTCATAGAGTTTTTATTTGGCGTTTCCCTTGTAAATAATTACAACATGACATGGTCATATTCCTATTCTATTTAGCAGTACATACATTTGAAAATCTAGTGCTTAAAATCAACTTCCTATTTTGGATGAGTCATATTGGCAAATGAATGTTTGTATGAGTCAATTTCTATTAGCTATATCTAGAAAACCTACTTTGAATTTTTCCTATAGGAAATTTTCCTATTTACTCTTGATTGTAAAGAGTGTGGGGCATTATTTTTTTAACTTCATGGCAAAAACCCCTTTTCTTGAGGAAGGCCATAACTTGTTAATCATAGTGACTCTCTAGCAGTCACGTTTCTACAACACCATTGCGATGTATTTTTTTCAAATCTCTCCACATAAGAAAATGCCTATGTTATTCTTCAATCTATAATACAATAAGTTAATATTCCCTTTTGGTTACCTTGAAAATATGTTTTATCTTTTTAGTGTCCAGTAGAAAATATACTAGGGTACTTTGTTTGTGTGCTCTGTTGACACTTTTAATGGTATGTTGTTAACTGTCAACTATTTTAGGAAATGCCATGATGATTTGAAAGAAGCAATAGCTAGTTTGGTTTTCGCTGCACCAAGGTGTGCAGACTTTCCAGAGCTGCAAGACATGAGTTCTCTTTTTGCTTTAAAATATGGAAAAGAATTTACTACATCTGCAATTGAACTGCGTCCTATTTGGAGAGTCAATAGGAAGGTAGGCATAAATAACTGGTATAGATGTTTTAAATGTTGACCCTAATATACCATTGAATTCTCTACGTACATAGTTAAAATTTTTATAAATAGGGACATTTAATGCGATGCTGATGGAAGTGGGGTCATGTCGTTTTTCTTAGTTCATTGAAAAATTGTCAACCAGAGTATCGAATATAGTACTAAAACTGATATTAATGAAAAAAATTGCCACTGAACATGATATTGAATGGAATTTTGTGGAAGTCAAGACTAAAAAGTCGAATCTGGCTTAAGACATGATGGTTAGTGAATTTATTTATTATTTAGTGCATCTATATTTTCCAAGAGCATTTTCTAGGCTTAGGATTGTGTTTAATCATTTTTAAAATTTTCCCAATTTTTATCATTGTATTCATTGTGATTGTATTATGACATTCTCAATATGCAAAATGGGGCAAAAAAGTATTTTGGAGAAAACCAGGCAACTTTCAAACCATCAGATGGTACTAGTCAGGGTTCAGTACCATGAAATGAGTCAGACAAAAGATTTTCCATCCCATCACAATCACAAGAACCTGCTACCACCATACAATAGAATTCAGGTGCCTATGAGTCTTCTCCTCCAACTTCTCCACCTAATGTTAGCAACATAAGTGAATAATAGTTTCAACCTTTTACCAAACAAGGTCATGAGAAATCATATAATGTTGTAATATGTGACTCGCCTCCTCCTCGTTATAATGTACACATGAAAATTTTGATTCCACATACAACAAGAGATTTTGATCATGACATATGTGAAGATGGCTTACATTCTATACAACATACAAAAGGTAAGATGAATTACCATGATATGATCACAAAACTACCGTTGGACTATCCTTGGGTATGAAACAAGAAAGTGTGAAATACACAGATGTGGCCAGTGCAACTCAAGCATCTTTTGAGTCAGATGCACGAGTTGTTGTTGATCTTGAAAAAATTGGTTCTAGGAATACAAACCTAATTAAAACAACAGATAACCCAAGAGAACCAATGTATGAAAGTGAAGATGAGCTTCATGAAGCACTTCTAAGGGATCAGAATGAAGGGAAATATCAGATGCATGTTAATGGATTGAAAAATGGTAATGAAGACATTGGGTCTAGAATGAATGATCAGCCATTTGACATTAAAAGTTCAGGAATGAGAAATGGAGGAAATGTTGTTTCCAGCACTAGTTCGGGCTTTGAAAAAAGCTCATCCCACTCAGCAAGAAATTTTTTATTCTGAAAGTGGAGAAGAATGTTTAGGGATCAATTTTCTTGGTTAGAGGATGGTCAGTCTCACATAAAAAATCCAATCAACTATATCATGATGAGTACAGTCATAGTTGAGAAGAATATCAAACCAATGCTCCTTTTCAGGATAAGGTTGAACCCCAATTGAAGAGGTCAATATCTATCAGAATATCAAATTCAAGTGAGTAGTCTTCCTCCCATAAAGCTAGTCATCCAATGTTTGATGACTCTAATGATGATAGAGATGAGCACCAGATGAACTTCTCCGGCAGTCCAAGTTACCAAAGTACCCTTGGGGGTTATAGAAACTTTGGAAATGAGGATTCCTCGATCCAACATTTTCCTCACTTTGGTAATCAAAAGTAGTTTGATGATGAAAGTGATTCAGATAAAAAGGTTGTCAGCAGAAAAGAATATCATAACCAATATTTTACAAATGAAATCCAAATAGTTCCTAATAAGTAAGTGTTATGAAGATGAAGGGCATCTATTTATGCATAGCACACAAAGATCAAGGCCATCTACACCACATTAAAAGCAATTTGATGATGAGGTGAGGCCTTTAAATGATTATGGAATAATTGAACTTCAATACCATTTCAGAACATCCACTCTAGACTCCTAACCTGATAGCAATTCGCCTCCCAAGAGACACTCGCAACAAAGCATTGGAGATATGGTATCAGATTATAACTCTACTTCATTAGGATACAAAGAAGGAATGGGCTAGAATGAGTCTCATTATGGAATAAGAAGCCAATACACCAATTCATTTCCTTTTGATGATGAAGGGGTGTACATAGACAATACCTAAAAGGTGATCAAATTTCTTTTGATTTCATATATAGCCTCACACAGTCTAACAAACACAATATAAAATGAAAATCCTACTACAGCTTTCTGGAAACAACTGCTAAAACACTCAGTCGTAAGGACCTTGCTGTACAAATCTTGCTTCAAACATGTACCAGAAAATTGAAACATTACTACCCTTGCACAAGGCCAATCCTAGCTCCTCGTAGGAGATGAAATTACAGTGTAGGTATTTACAATTGAGAAAATTCATTGATATTAATTTTACATATATCAGTTTAGTGATAGCCATGTGTTGAGTCCTGGAAAACACAGGTAACAACAGTTAGGGATTCTCCCTAGTAAACGTTCCCAACTAGCCCGCTACTGTTTGGTATGGGGAATCCGTCCAGTTTACGGTCCGTCTATCGTAGGTCAAGTAACAAAAATAAAGGGGTTTTACCGGTTACAGCCCGGTCCACCGTGTATGTTTTTAATTTTTTGTATTTAAGTATGAGATGCAAGTGCCTATCTAAAAATGCATATTGATAGAGAATACGAGGAGCGGTCACAATGTGATGCGCGGGTTCTTACCTCTCGTCTTAACTCTCTCGCATCTAAACCACACATAGCAAGAAAAACTAAAACTAACTATCTAACCTATCCCTAGGGAGCAAGATTATTATTCATCAATGAGTAATGTATTTTGTACATGCATTAAGAAAAATCACAGATAGTTGTTACTCCTTTCAAAACACATGAACATTTATAGATATATGAAAAACTAGATAGCTAATTGTTTATGAACAACATTCATTACTCATAGTGGAAATTTCATAGAATAAACTAGAGCGCATTCATAACAAGAACATAGGTTCAAAGAGTTAGAACGATCTCACGGTTAATGGATAACAACTGAAAAGGAAATAGTCCACATTCAAAAAATCCATAGCACAGCATTTGAAACCTTCCACAAAGCTTTCTCCAATAGAAAAATTGTAATTTCTTTATGCAAAAGGAAATAGTTCTTCTTACATTATACTCTCACAAATCTATCTGGGAAAAATTCCAATACTACATCTAACTCTCCTATACTTATACAAAAAATAAAAACTTTTGGGTTGCCCCCAAATGACTCTTGGGCTTCCCCAACGTTTCAATTCCCAAAATTCGTCCTGTAGTGAGTGCTCATACATTAGACAATATATTACATTTAAAACAAATATTTAATATAGAACTTTATGAAGAGGGGCCCGCTTGATCATTAACGAACTTTTTCCACGCTTGGGCCTTTGCTGCTATGCTTTCGAAATCTGAAGGTTCAAGAAAACGGATGTTGATCTCATATTTTGCAGCCTGATTCTTAACCACCTCAATTCTTGTTGGACTCAAACGTAACTGATCTTCAAGTAAATGGATGCTGACTGTTGAATGAGCTATTGCATTCTTCAGGATCTGCTCATCTAAATATTTGACTTGTTGTACCTTCTGTTCATCCTCCTAGTACTTGCTCTATAACTGTTCTATGAATAGCTCATGTTCATGAAGTGCATCCAATCTTTGTTCTGCAGCAACTTGGCATCCGTTGTAGGTGACCAGCACCCTTCTGCAGTATTTAGTACAGGCTCCTCTTGTTTTCTTCACAGTCTTCTTGAATTCCTCCACAGTATTTATTGAAAATTCTAATAAGTCGTAGTCCTGCTTCAAACTATGTTGATCCTTAGCTGGTAGCTCTGCAGGGGTTTCTTCGCTTGTTTCTAACCAAACTATTCTTCCTGTCAGGACTTCCAAAATATCATGAGACCTATCTACAAAATATGAAGTAGTGTCTAGGATTTCTTCCAACCTATTATCTATCTGTAAGATCTTACACCTTTCTTCTTCAACAGACATTTGCAGTTGGTGCATTCTTCTTCATTGGGCTAGGACATGCTCCTTTAGAGGCTGGATATCAGTTTGTTATTCACTAGCACCCTTCAGTGATGCTGTTAATGAAGCAATAAGTCCCTCAAAACTTGCTGCCTGCACTTGATATTGGTTTTCCCTTTCTTCTATGGTGGCCCTCTGTGCCTCCAACTCAACAACTTTGCTCTACAGCTGGTCCTTTTCTGCACTCAAAGTTTCATATGATACTTTGAGGTCATTGTTGATACTCGAGTTGTAACTTCTATAGTTCTGATAGACTATTCTGAGCATCCCTTTCATTTTTCTCTACTAAGACTTCCAAGGCCATCTTGCTTTCCTGCAGAGTTTGGAATTCTATATTCGAAGCACTTACTTCATTATGCATATCTTCAAATTTTCTCTTTAACTTGTTACCTTCATCCCTCTCCTTTTTTATAGTGTCCTTTAATTGTGCTACATTTTTCCTTGATTGCTCAAGGTTTGTCATAAGTCTATCCACATTGTCTTCAGTGGCCTAGGTAAATGCCACCTCAGCTCTGGCTGTCAATCATGGATCTGCATCTGTCCCATGCACCAAAGTTTTATCAGTAATCATCATACCTGATTGTCCTCCTGTTTCGACTTTCTTCTCAATTCTCTTGACAATCCTCTTCTTCTCCTTCTTTTTGCAAAAAAGGTATTAGATTCAATCTAGAAAAAACAACATGTTCTTGGGTGCTGCCAAAAGTTGCAGCAGACTCTTGAGGGTCAATATTGTCTTGTCCATGCCCTTGATCGGTATGCTCCTGTGATTCTTGTGCATCTATTGTGTCAGTAGTTTGCTGGTCTTTCTTAGCTCCTGCTAATCTTAGACCTTCACTTTCCTTTTGTCACTTTCTTTATCTCATCATCTTCATTCTTCTTTCTTTCTTCCTCTTCCTTCTTTGATGCTTCCTTTGCAGCTTTGTTTCTTTCTTCTTCTTCATTCTTTAACCAACTCTCAGCCTCTCGTGCTAGCCTCCTAGCATCCTCTTCCCTCTTCTTGGCTTCCTCTTCTCCAGTTTTCTTTTGTGCGGTTTTTCCTTTATCGCCCACAATGGTGATCTTCTGCTTAAATATTTTCTTCAATGCAGTCATGTTCTTTGCATTTCTGAAGATTTCTTCATCCTTGTCCGATAAATCTGTATATTCAAAATGAACACTTGCTTCTTTACAATGCTCTGCAACCTTATTTCCGGATTCATTCCTGTGGAAGTTCATCTCCCCAAAACAAAAATGCTCCAACTCTTGTACAAAATCAGCAGTTAGTTTGACCTTTGAAAATTTGTAACTTCCCAGCCAAAAAGGTATGGCAGGATAGGCTGCCTTCTTATGTTCAAATAGGAAGCTTCATACACCATCTAGATAAACTTTCCTAACTACTTCTTTATGTACCACATAATCAGTGGCATACTTAGGGAGTAAAGAAGGTGCCCTAGAGCAGCCATACATTCTAATGTACATCCCCTCTTCAGTCAAATAATAGCTCCCCTGTTCCTCAATGACTTTGAATGCCTCCTCGGACATACAATTGCATTCTATCTGGAAGATTAAAGTGTACAAAGGCATAATGAAATGTTCACATATCTCCTTATAGTGGCTATAATATTTGTGTGCCCAAAATAGCTTGTATGCAGTGTACACAGGGGTTCTTTCCCTGCCCCAATTGCACCTTAAGGCTGGAAATGACTGGGTACACAATATACAATCCACTAAGATGGAGCTCATATAGAACTCAGACTTCTTCTAGGACACCCCTCCCAAAGCTGAAGATATACAGGTTGAGAGGCTGTTAGACACTATGTTTGCCCAGTTGAATATGGTCCCCTTAGTGGCCACATAAAAAATAATGGGTATCCATCTCAACTTGAAACTTTTACCATGAGCTCTCCCAAACACTCTATTTAGCATTAGTGCTATAAACCTGTAAGGAGTCCGGAGAGTGGCTATATCATACTCTCCTGATGGCTTAGTTCGAAAGTTATTCCCAGGTATCATCATTCTCTTAACCGTTTCGACCAGGTCCAAATTTATTTCTTTCAGCCAACTTTCAATTAAATATACTTGAACAGGAGGTAGGTGATATGCCAGTGAGATATAACCAAGATTGTATGCAGCATAGCCCTATTTGACAGTATTTGCTAAGATCATCATGGTCACATCTGCCCTAGGTAGGATCCAACCGATCACCTCAGAGCATGGGAACAACTCTGGTCTAGTGGCTACCTTCATCAGAGCAGATTTCTCGATGTTGGAATATATGGTTAGTTCTTCAAATCCTGCATCAGGCACATCTTGATTTGAGATCATCTGATATATCTCACCCCATTTGTAGTCTGGATCTACCCTGGTGGTAGCTCTAGTGTGTTCGTAGATATGTTCCACCTTAGTAATGATCTCCACATCTGGTTCTCCCTCAGCAACATGAGCCTTCTTATTTTGTCTTTTAGACATATCTCCTTTGAAGAAGTTTCCCTGTCATAGACCAAACATTCTCTTATGCTATTGGAGATTTCAATCAGTGTTCTAAGAACGAAGAAAAACTATATAAAAACATTTACCTCTTCCATATGCATTTTCAACAGATAAACTATTAGAAAATTAATGCATAGTAAAAAATAACCAGCAAGAAGAACTTCTGCAAGCTAGGTCTAAAATTCTAAGTCCGTTCTACAACTAAACATGACCTTGATAGAAATGTGCATCAATTAAACCGAAACGCATTCAAATCCTTTGCATAACATGAACCACCAAATTCAAAAATTGAATTGCGAAAATCAAACCCTTCGAAGTCCCATAAAAATAGGGTAAACTCCTATGACGAAAAGAAAACTGACCCCCCCCCCGGATGGCCATAGATAACCCCACAAAAACCAGTGCAGACAGCGTAATGCTTGTCTGCACCAGCTACCTAAAACTTTGGATCGGGATCAAGTTTTCATAACGGCTTGAAAACAGGCTCAAGAAAACAAACCCCCCACCATAAATGCTATGAAACTGACCAATACTTCATGCCGTAATCATACTTAAATGGCCAACTACCAGACGGCAGGAAAAACCCAAACAGGGGAAAACCCTAGTTCCCAAAACAACCAGTAAACTCAAGAGAAATGAGAAACCATTGTTGGCCTACCTGGCAAGCAAACTGCAGTTGACAAGATGGTCTGAAAAATCCATGGTAGCACTTCGAACGAACGAAATCCTGACAGCTAAGAACGAATGCATAGTTCGACAGGGATAGAGCAAGCGCAAGTTCACAAGGGTAATAATAAAATAATACCCCATCCCAATATATAGACCTCAGGTTAAAAAATTTCGGTGGGAAAAAACTTCCATCGGTGAGCGGAATAACTAAGCATCGAGCGATTAGTTCACCAAGGTGCTACAACAGCGGGAGCCATATAGCCTAAGGGTTCCGTGACAAAATAAAACGTCGGCGAAATAAAACTCTAAAAATCTGCAGCATCAGACCTCGAAACTACTACAGCATCGGATGACTAGTTCAATGAGGAGCCGTAACGGTGGAAATCACATGGACTAAGGGTTCTGTAGCAATAGAAAACATCAGCGAAAAATCAAAACAAACCATCGGCGAAGCAAAGGACTAGGCTTTCGATCATATGTCAAACACAATCCCGATAGCGAAAGAAAGCAAATCATTTAAAACAAAAAATCCACAGAATCGACAAAGCAAAGGACTTTCTTCGGGGTGCTTGCAATCTACCATCCAAAACGGCGGCAGCGCACAGGACTAAAGCTCCAATAGTGATAAAACAGAAAACGTCTATAGTCAAAAGTTTTGAAAAAAATAAACAAAGGAGATAAAAACATCGATGAAAAACATGACTGTCCATCGGGAAACTCATAATTTAGCTTCCGCAATGGCGCTTGCGTAGAGGACTACAGCCCCGATTCATTGTTCAATAAACTTTCGACAGCAAAAAGGAAATTATCTAGAAACCAAAACTTCAAGTTCAATCTAAAAGCATTAGCAAACAAAAGGTAGTCATTCAACTTCCGAAAATGCTAACACTTAACCTCAATCCATCCTCAAAAGATCCAAACTTGTAGCAGAGGAACAACAAAGTTCAGTAATCCCAAACAAATCTAGACAAGATAAAATTAAAAGGAGAGTCCAAAATTTTAAAAAATTTGGGAAATTGTTGCAGCTGCAACACCCTGATATCTTCATACCAACTTCACTTGAACCCTAGGTGGTTTTGGAATATATATATATATATATATATATATATATATATATATGTTTGAGTTTCATCTTTATATTATTCCCTCAATTGCAGTAAATTATTATTTGAGTTCATCTAGAAATAAGGGAAGCAAGGAACGGAGATACCATTATCAGCTCACAGCCGTACAGATATCGAGGAAGTAACAGACATTTAGTTGTCAATATTATGAGGTGTGTGGAAGTCGAGCAAAATGTAGGTGGTATTATATTTTCTGGTGTAGCAGAGCCCACAACAATCCAAATGAACAGAATTGAAGATGAAAATGTTGGAAAACATTTGGTGTCGAGCGTAATTGTTAATACTGTGAACAATGGATCTTCACTTTATCGTGAGGTCTGTTCACCTTGGCCCTTGGGAGTTTGAGAATTTATCACAAAATGTTAATATAAATCAATTACATGATCGATGGAAGGCAGAGATCATGTAGCGCTTCAGGATGATTGTAAGTAATGAACATGAGAATCTATATTATCTCACAACATTTACATTGCCTCAACATCATTGTAATTCGATACATACAGAATTTTAGCCAATCCAACAATGGAATCTAGTACTACTGCACCCAAATTATTTGGAATTCCAAATTCAGTTGGTGTGAAATCATGCAACATCTACAGGAGAATACATATAACTTCGATTTTGAACCTGAAATTATCAGAATTTTGATTAATTACGTTGTAAATCATCGGAGTCCTGCAGATGTAGTGGATGGGTTGACGGACGTTATAATTCGGCTGGAGGACAATTCCAATTCAAATGGCGGTGAACTAGTTATTTGCACAGTTTGTTATGAGACATTCAGAGATGGAGAAAGCGCAAAATAGTTGGGATGCAACCTGCATGTTTTTCACTCACACTGCATTTTCAAGTTGCTCCACAACGATGAGCTTGTTGGGCTTCTCCATTTTATTTTTGAATGATTTAATATTTAATTTATTATGTAATTTTGTATTAATATCTTACCTTAATAAATATGAATTATATGAATTTTTATATGAATTTATATTACTTTTATATGAGAATTATAAGGAGGTTATTAATATGGAAGATCATAAGTATATGAATTATATGAATTATATTACTTTTGTATGAGAATTATAAGGAGTTATTAATCTCGAGTTTTTTTAGGAAGAACTATGATGGGGTATCTCTGAGGTGCCTCAAACAAGAAGATGCCTCTAAAGTTGTGAAAGAGTTGCATGATGGTCTTGTCCAAAAACATTTTCCGAGCTACGAGCTGGTTATTATTGTGCGACATTGTTTAAAGATGCTCATGCCTATTTAATAAAATGTGACGTATTCCATAGAAGCAATGGAAGAATGGAAAAAGCAGCTGCACCATTGCAACCTGTTATTATTTCAGATACATTCGAACAATGGGGTATTGACATCAGTGGAGAGATTAATCCAAATTCTTCATTACAACACAAATATATCCTCACAACTACTGATTACTTCACAAGACAAGTAGAATCCATTCCACTACGCAAAGTGAATGAGGATGCAGTCGTCGATTTCTTGCAAGAAAATATTATGACCAGGTTTGGGGTTCCAATTTCACTAGTCTTTGATAGTGTTAGATTTTTATCATTCAAGCTAGCAATACATTAGGATATTTAACTAAGAGAATAACAAGCACAGCAATCAAACACAAGAGACAATGAACACAGTGTTTATCCTCAGGGAAACCATAAATGGAGAAAACCCTGCAACTTCCTCAGAGATAGAATCAGCACCAAAAGTAAAACCTGAAAACATAAAGATGATCTTCTAATAGTAGTAGTCTCTCTCTTGTCCCAGCAACTTCTCCTCTCACTCATGTGCCCCAATGAGTGAGTGTGTGTGTGATAAATAGAGAGTCTCACTCTCTATTTATATTCTTTTGTTCACTTAAAATCCACTCCATCATGTCGGCCTCTGTTGATCGGAATATTTCACCTCCTGCGGATAGCAAGGTGTTCCGCTGGTCTGAATGGTTCAGATCCAGAACAAATAGATCATAGAGGTTGATAACTCCCCCTAGACGCCATAGATATCTGGAATTCAAGGCCTTGATAGTTCACCTATGTGCCTGCAAAAGAGTTCAACATGAAACATATCAAAGCAACCAGAATATGATCTACTAATCTATGCTAGTGACTAAGGAATCTAGCAATATATATCTGAAATCAAACATCAACAATATATATGGGACAGAAAATCAACTTGCATTAGAAATATGAAGAAGTTTACAACCAAGCCTTAGTGTTGACATGCATCTCCATGAAACCAGCTCTTCATCCCCAAAAGCTTTGACTCTAGTTTTCTATGCTCTCTCCAAATGATCTTGGGCCAAGAATCAGTCCAACAGCATAACAATACTTTCAATGTTATCCTCTCAACCATGGCTATGAGCATATATATAAGGCTTTAATGGATAGAGATGATTGAGAAATTAGTGGGTGAGGTGGCCTCTAAGATCCTAGGATAAGGGATCTCGAGCTCAACCAACCCACAGTAGTAGGGATAAGAGATATCTCGAGGCTTATCATCTAGAAGCCTCGAGAAGCTTCTCTTTTTACCCTTTTACCCAGGGTACCACGCTTCTCCTTCTTTAACAGAGAGGTTCTGGTAATAACCGCCTATGGACCAAGGGTGACAGGCGGTGGCATCGCTTGTGGACAACCGATGAAAAGCGGTGCGAACAGGGGTACCACTCCTGGATAAGGAACGATGAGTGGTGCTTGGAATTTGTATGATAGACTAACAAGAAACCATTTAGTATTCACTCCAGAAGCTGGGATTTCAGGGCAAGTAGGTATGTCAAAGATCTTATCACATGATGGTGATAGGATTTTGGTATAACAAGATGCCCCCCAAAGCATGAGTCTTAGAGTGATACGATAAACGAGAGCTTTGAGAACAAGTCATTGCCAGGAGACGAAAATGTTGGCTCGATCGGAGCATGCAGTCAAGTAGGAATCTGTAGTACATCAGTATGTTGACTCATAGACACAAGTAACCAAACTCATAGCTGCAGATCAATACAAGGCAGATCCATGAGTGGAATAAACAAGCATGGCTACTAGAATACAGCGTAGATCCATGTGATAGAGGACTAAAACTTGGACATAGCTACCAGACATACAACATAGATCTATGTCATACCGACGCAAATTTGAGCATAGCCATGACCATACAAATGTGGATCCATGCTAGATATACAAAACTCCATCGCAACCTGGGGAAAAGCAATGAGTGCTTTTAAACAGATACCCAGGGTCTTCGTCTTGTTTTCCACAAAGTATGATTCTATCCATATGATTACAATGATCTAAAGTCGAACATGGTAGAAACCACTTGATTACCGGCCAATGATGTGAACCGTTAACAAGTGCGAGGGAGATCACCATTAATGTCAATGATTCCCAAGGTACCCTAGTACAATCTACTGAGTGCGAATAGATGTCCTGATGTCGAACACCCAGTTGATTCTATCGATCAAAGGTCAATGATGTGAACCAATGTTGAGAGCAAGAGAATCTGTCATTAAGGCATACAGATCTCAAGGTACTGAATATTGTTTCTAAGACTATTTCCTGGATGATGAGCTGATGTCGACGGGAATAGTCTCGTCGAAGGAGGGCCATGATGAGTCCCACATCGATGACACGAAACTCGGAACATAGTTCTGGAATGATGTGAACATAGTAACCATATGACTGACCCAAAGATACTGACACAAAGGCTGTGTATACTGCAAAGGCAAGACTTCTTCAAATTCCCTTTGAACATCGGGTGGCACGATAAAATTACTTGCCAGCATGACTGGATAGGACAGATACACAATGCGACAGTGGACAATGCATTCTTTTGAAAGACTCAAAGGATTGACATGACTCATGAAAGTGGATCGTCACAAAGATCAGTTGAATACCCAATTGACTGACATGATTGTGCAGACAAGTGCCATGTTCAAAGGTAATGACAAACAACTGCCATTATTTGCAAAATGATTCCCTTTCCCATTTCCCCCATCATGATCAATGAGTGCCTCTTTTTGGTTTTACGAGTTCAAAGAGGGTAACAAACACTCGATGTAGCTTGTCAGAAGACAAGTCCAGTCTCATATGTTTGATGAACCTGAGAGAGGATGGGCTCATTCTGAAAATGGGCCTCTCAATGTTTAATCTTTAATGAGTCCACTGAAAGAAACTCGGTATAGTTCATGTTTAGGGAGTCTAAATGAATACGGAAGAAGACTCCATGGGGGTCCTTTTTCATATGTTTTAGTCTCTAAGGCCCGAAAAAGTGTAAAATCGTACCTTAGAGAACTCTTCCAGTCATGATTGGCTGGAGCGTTCCTTTCTCATAAATAGTACTATCCGAACTGAGAAAGAGATAACCTACCATCGGATAGACAACTCTTCAAATACTTTAACGAGTGTGAAGAAGACAAGATCGCTCAACGATCTTTTCATATTTAGGGAGTCTAAAAAGGGTTTAAAGAGAACTCCATGAAGTTTCTTTACACAATGTCACTTTTTACGAGCCTGGAAAGATTCAGAAATGGACTCGACTATCTTTTCATGTTTGAGTCTGAAAGAAGATGTGAAAAGAAGACTCCATAACGTTTCTTTACACAATGTTGTATTTTACGAACCTGGAAAGAAAATTGAACTAGACTTGGAACTTTGATACTAGATTTTAACGAGCATGACAAAGTGTCATAATAAATGCTCAACGACCTTTTCCATTTTGTGAAAGTATGAAAAATCCATAAACAAACTTTCCAAAGCTTTTACTAAATTCAACCTGCAGACGACTCATAAACAAGTGTTAAATGCATCCAAAATCAACATTACAGGATTACGACAAATAGATTTTGACCAGAACATGATGTAATATCAAAACTATATTAAATCAAACCCAAAAAATGTCTATATAAGGCAAGTAAATAGTAAAAAGCCAAACATTTCACTATTTACCTCTTGGCAAAGAGCACTTGGAGCATCTTTTAGCCAGATCTTCCACAGCTGATACCGGGAGTTTCCACCGTCCGTTTTCAGTCTCATCAGTTGCAGGTAAGAGCTAAGACCTTCTTCTTTCATTTCATAGCTTTCATTTTGGGATTTGATGGGGTTTTAGGCTCATTTGGAAAGCCATAAAAATCCTATTTGCGAGCACCGTGGCTACCCCTTGCGGGATAGGCGGTACCTCCTGAGAACCATGCCAAAGACAAGGTGAACAGGCGATGCCACTGCCTATCTTTAACAGGGCACATGCGGTGCCAGCCGTGGAGAAATTTAACCAATGATATATACAAAACTATCTCATTCTTTTGATTTATAATGATTTAAGGATGATATTGATGTATACCATTGTTGTTTTGGCAGGTCTAGGCTTCCAAAATATGGTGATATGGAAGGAAAGAACTCATGATGATGAGGATGTCGCTGCTGAAAGGAATCCGATGTGTATTGATGCACTCCAGAACTGTGGACTTCTAAAGTTCTTCCGGACACCAAGCATGGTGTCCCACGAGAGACTACTGGAGCACATCCTGAGAATGTGGAATCCAGAATAGCAGTATTTCAAGGTGGGGGCACATATACTTACAGTGGAGGTAGAGGACATCTACTTCTTGACTGGCCTATCGAGACGAGGTGCCCCTATCTCACTGACTGGTTCCCGTGGCAAGGACATTACTACCAGAGAGCTCATAGATCGACACTGTGCACCAGGTACAAGTACATCGGGGAAGAAAATCCCCATCAAGGCAGTGATAGACAGAGCTCTACAGATCATTCTATTCACCATGCAGAGGGTGGTAGGGATCCAGGGTGTACATCAGGCTTCCAGAGCACATATGATGTATGCCCTAGAGGTAATGGCACCTACGGTGTTCAACTGGGCGGAAGCATTGCTTCCAATATTCAAGGATCAACTGACTAAATGTCGGCATGGAGAGCTGAACCAATTCAGATTTGGTTCCATATTAGCATGTTTCTTCTTCGAGCGGGTCCCCCAGATGAGGCCCCAGGTGACTTTTTGGAGTTTGAGAGCACGGGACCCCCGCATGCTGAGGTGGGTCCAATTCATGGCTCGCACGGGTGCGGGTAGGGGCAGAGTGAATTTCGGCGATGCATTCGTCAAATGGCTACAGGATCAGATGCTCATGGTTGAGAACTATGCCTATGTGGTCACAGATTTTACCGGTGATCTTGACCTACCACTCCCGCCTAGAGAGCAGTGGAGAGACATTGGTAAGAAACAAGAAACCCTAAAGATGAAAATGTTTTTATGTTTTTTATGTTTTATATATATATATATATATATATATATATATATATATATATATTTTTATGATAAGTGACGAGACCTGTTTGTCTTCATGCAAATGGTGGAGTAGCGAGACCTGGAGGAGCATCTCCATTAGACAGACGAGTCGAGGCTCGCTTCATGCCATAGGGTGATGATATCACCGGGGAGCTGGAGGAGAACCTCTAGAGGTTGACTCTGGACATCCCAGATGCTGACATAGATTATCTCCTGACTAGATATCAGAGATCTATGGTGGGAGTACCAGGCCGATTCAGCAGGCTACTTCGCAGGGTGGCTTGAGCAGTGATCTGCTATCATGAGCACCACTATTAGATGAGACATGTATATTGAAAGCTCATAGATTTAGGATTTTGTATGATGATTTTTCCTGAAAACCTACGTGCTTTAGAAGAGGTCTCAAGACCTATTTTTTGTAACATTTTTCGTATATAT
>LPNX010137662.1:155287-209704 GCA_001517045.1 Pseudotsuga menziesii
CGATGGTGAACCTAACCTTTATGCCAATGTAAACATTATACCTAAGATCAGTACGAACGGGTCAATCCAAAGGCTGAAACGGCGCTGAAAACGGTCTTGTACATCACAGATTAGGTCAGAAACGGTCCAAAATGGTTAGAAACGGTCAAAACTATAGAAAAGGGGGTAAAAATTTTCAAATATTTGAAAATTTTTCTATAAATAGTAAAAAATAGAAATCATTTGAAACTTTTACTCATTGGAGCTCTGATTTTCAACTACAAATTCCAGGAGATCCAGCCGGCGGAATTCACAACTGTTTCTTCCAGGTATTTACTCATGCTCTCAGCTTGCATTTCAATATAATTTTTACAAGTTTTCATGGTCAAATGAAGTTGTTAAGGCCAATTCTACATGAGCGCTGCAGCCCACGTGAGTATCGAAGCTTTTTCCGCGTATAGGGCTGGCTATACGTGGAAAAGGGGCTAGAAACCGCGTACATACGCGGTTGTTTGCAAAACAGTCACGTATGACGCCACGCAAGTGGATTTACAAGAATATAATGGACATTTGGTCAATTTCTCACGCAGGATGGTGCTTGAGTGGTGAGAACGCGAGCATGGTGAAGTAGAGGAAGTAGTAAGGGCCGACATAATGGCTCAAGAAGCTCTAAGAAGATGTGGACTCTACAAGTTTTGGTGCCTAGGTGGCTTGAGGGCCAAACCAGGACTGCTACAGATGCTAGTAGACTATTGGGATCTAGACTCAGAGTCCTTCCGGATAGACGATATGTCCCTCACCATTGAGGTGGAGGATATCTACTTTATCACAGGTCTATCTAGACGAGGGGAGATGGTGAACCCTCATGCCCGAGGAGGGCCAGGTCATGGGCTTACTATCGATGAGTACATAGCTGTGTACTGCTACCCAGAGACGGAGAAGGTGGGGAGTCAAGTTCCCACCAATGCTATACAGGTGCTGGGCCTAAAGGCCATATTACTGACGCTGGGTAGGATAGCAGGCTTAGCATCACCCCATCAGGCCTCTCGGCCACTGATGTTCTATGCGGTGGAGTGTATGACACCGACCATCTATGACTGGAGTAATTCACTACTGAGCAACATGAAACATCATCTCGGTGAGTGTAAGGCAGGTAGGATACAAAACTTCAGGTTCAGCAACATTTTGAGCACGTTTTTCTTCGAGCGTGTTCCAGGATTGAGCCCTACAGTGGATGTTCCTCTCCACGAGGTTCGAGATCCGGCCCAATGACGTTGGGAAGATGCGATGCGCAGACTGGGGGGTGGTAGGGTGGCCAACCCTTATCCAGCTGACTTTTTTCCATGGTGGCGATGACAGATTGTTGCCATAGATGACTACCCCTATGCAGGGATAGATTTCTGGGGGATCCGGACATGCCATTGCCACCAGGATCAGCATATGGAGACATAGGTAACGAATCTCAACCCTCACTCTTTTTAAAAAAATTTGAAGTATTTAATTTTTTTGTGTTTTCTTGATTATATGGAATCAAAAAGACATGCTTTTGGGTGACAATACATAATGACATCTACCATTCATGTGCAGATGTGGGACCACAGCAACCAGAGGGCTTCCCACGTCATAGACAGAGGGGAAGAGGAGATGATATCACCGGTGTGGATGTGGAGTGAATGCTCCAAAACATCCATACCAACTTCGTGCGACTGACTCACAGGGTTCCCATGGTGCAAGTCGAGGACTTGCCTGAGGCTATGCAGAGATAGGTGGTGGGTGTACCACGTGCATGGGTGCGTTTATTCTGGCGGCTAGCTAGAGCCGTAGTGACATATCATGATCACAACCCTCCTCCACCTCCACAGGACTAGACACCTGGGAGTGTATCTATTTTGTACTACCGTGTATATGATGGTGGTTTTCAAAGCCCCAATTTTGTACTATGACACTATGTATTACCACATTTTTTATATATAAAAAAGTTTTATGGTGATCGGTTTATTTATTTACATGTGTAAAAATTGTGTTTATGATTAATTTATGATGAATGAAACAAATTCCAATCTAACACGTAGTTAGCATATGATTCAGCAACTTGATTATAATTTCTTGGAATGTGTATATATGTTATACTCTCAAATCGTCGTTCTAACAATCTCACACATAAGAATATCCTCAATAACGTCGGATCTCTAACATGGTACGAACCATTGAGCTGTGACACTACTAACTCTGAATCAAGACGTACCTCAAGAGAGAGAACACCATGCGAAATGGCATCCCGTAGAAGCTCGATAACGGCACTATATTCAGCAACATTGTTGGAAGATGGTCGTAGACGTACACCTCCTGAAGATAGTACTTGACCCATAGGAGTATAAATAACCCAAGCAGCTGAGGCTGAGTGCTGAGTGTGACGGCTTGCACCATCCGCGAATCCTATGTAGGTGGAATATTCCATTGACATCTGCCACAAGAAATGGAAACTAATCACAAACCCGATTATGATAAACAAGACCTAAGTATGCAAAAAAGCTGTACAATAATATACAACAAGCAGCCTTGGCTAAAGATCATGCATAATATTTTTTGAGATAGAGCCCATTTCTAGGCTCCGCCAAGGCCGTCCCTTCGTAATCCACTAACTCGTAGGAACCCTTCTCTAACACACGCTTAACCACGTAAGGACCACGCCACATAGGATTGAACTTCCCTTCCCCCAAGGGTTCTTTTGATTGATCCCACAAAAGGACCAAGTCTCCCTCAGTAAACACTCTCGGATGGACAAACTTATCGTATTGGGCCTTTACGCAACACTTATTAACCTCTAGAGTCACCAAGGCATCTCTACGCTGCTCATCGAGTTGCTCAAGGTGAACCAAATGCTCCTCCAAACGCGAAGTGTCTGGTAAGAGTTCCACGGCTAACTTCAATGAAGGAATCTCACATCCAATCGGCAATATCGACTCCACTCCATGCACAAGCTGATATGGAGAAAAACCAGTGGCAGTCTTAACCATGGTTCGATATGCCCACAAAGCAGGGTATAACATAATATGCCAATTCGTCTTGCTTTGTGTGATGGTTCGTTGGAGAATGGACTTAAGTGATTTATTCACTGCTTCAACCTGTCCATTCGCTTGAGGATAGTAAGAAGAGAAGTGCTCTTACTTATACCCTAACTTGGACGCCAACTCTTCCATCATATGGTTCTGAAAGTGCGAGCCATGGTCAGTGACAAGCTCTTTCGGAATCCTGAACCGAGAAATGATTTGGTTGAATATGAAGTGAGTGGCTGTCTCACCATCGGATTTTACTGTAGGCATTGCCTCAGCCCATTTCGTGAAGTAATCAATAGCCACTATGATATGATGGTGCCCCCCAGCCGAAGCTAGGTTGCAATCCATAAAATCGAGCCCCCATTTGGTGAAGGGACCGGCGGTGATAATAGGGTGTAACGGGGCAGGTTTCGAGTGCATATTACATGCGGACACCTAGCAAGGGTGGCACCTCTTGACCGCTTCAACACAATCCTTGAAGATCGACGACCAGAAATAACCCGCTCTCAAAATATTTTGAGCTGCAGAAATCCCAGATAAATGACCACCACACGCCCCTCCGTGGCAATCATTAAGCACTACCTCAGCCTCATCATGAGTTAAACAATGTCGTAAAATGGAATCTAATCCATGGCGGTACAAAGTATTGTCCACTATGAGGTAGTTCTTGGAGACGTGACGTAATCGTCGTCGTTCATCTCGCGAGAGGTGAGTAGGTGTCCTCTGCGTTTGCAGATATACTATGATATCCCCATAGCATGGGTCAGCCGTTGAGATTAAGAAAATGTGTTCATCAACAAACATATCTTCACATACCAACTCCTCAGCCTCACTCGAAAAATCCTATATGAGCTCTGCAAAGATTAAAGATTTCTTCGATTTTACCGAAACAAATTCGAGATCAAACTCTTGCAGGATGACAATCCATTTATTATACTTTCCCCCAATCATCCTACATGTGAGGATGAATTGAAACGGATTGACATGGGCCACAACCAAGGTCTGGCGAAGGAGAATATAATGTCTCAAACGCTGCACCGCATGTACGGTAGCTAAGGCAAGCTTTGCGACATGAGAATACTAAATCTCTGTGTCAATAAGGTTTCAGCTCAGATAATATATGACATGCTCCTGGAGCTCCTCGTCCTCTTGAACCAAAACCATACCAATTGTCTCTAAATACGTGGCCACATATAATAGGAAATCACGGCTATAATCCGGAGGACTAATCACAGGGGTTTATGCTAGGGCTTGCTTAAGTGCATTGAAGGACTCCTGGGCTCGCTCATCCCACTCAAAGGGAGTATCCTTCTTCAGGAGACGCATGAAACCTCTAGTCAAATTGGCAAAGTTGACAACAAATCTTCGTAGGAAGTTTGCCATGCCTTGCAAACACTGAAGATGACGAATATTTCGCGTGGGAGACAACTGAAGTATTGCCTCAACCTTCAAAGGGTCGACTCTTATACCCTCTTTCGAAACGATAAATCCTAACAAATGACATGATTTCATGCAAAAGATGCACTTATGAGGGTTTAATCTAACAGCATAGTGCCGACATCTTTCGAACACCAATCTCAAAAGATAAGAATGACGCATCCTCATGTGAGAATGAGCAGTGAGGTCATCCAAAAATACTTCGATAATAGACTTGAGATCATGGAAAATCAAGGTCATCGCCCCCTGAAATGTAGCTCCGGCGTTTTTAAGGCCGAAAGGCATTTTTTGATACGCAAACATTCCCCAAGGACAAATAAATGCGGTCTTGTGTTGGTCCTCGGGTTTAATTTGGATCTGATTATACCCGAAAAAGCCGTCCATAAAGGAGAACACCTCGCTACCCGCACACTCATCCAAAATCTGATCTATAAACGGTGTGGGGAAGTTATCCTTAGGACAGGCATGATTTAAATCACGAAAATCAGTGCATATACGGATCACTCCATGCTTCTTATCCACCGGAACGGGGTTTGAAACCCACTCCATCAAGGGAACGAGATAGATGAAACCAGCTTTCAATAGCTTCTCTATCTCTGCCTTTATGGCGGGTACTTTCCTAGGATTCACCGCTCGTAAACGCTGTCGAACAGGCTTAGCGTTGGGGTAAGTCTTAATCTCATGTTCGACAATCTGAGGGTTAATCCCTGGCATCTCATCGTAATACCAAGCAAAAATATCACAGAATTCCTTGAATAGCTCGGTATACTCCAGAATCTCATCTTGGGAACAATCTGCCCCAATGTAGACATTCTCAATTGTACCAGGATTGCGAGAAATGTTGATAGGAATAGTTGACGATATGTTCGCCATGTTTCCATCAGCCATCTGACCAGGAGAGCTTAATGGAACCATAGGTCTACCAACTTTCTGACTAAGAATCTCCCTATAATCCTCATGCTCCAAAAGGTCAAGCTCTGGAAGGAAGTATGATCTATGATGAAGTTCCTCCCATGGTGGCTCAACTCCGGACATAGCCTCGATAATCGCTTCATCTGAAGGGAAAACCGTATCAAGGTAGTCGTGGGCATGAGAAGACTATACTGCCTATGCCGGCAGCACATAGGGGTCTTCCTCCTCCGTCCGTGAAGAGGAAGAACAAGGCTCTGCAGCAGACTGGAGATTATCTTGGTAAGCTATCATGACTGCAGGCAACAGCACGCTCATCTCGATGGCCTCATTCAAAGGACTTGGTGAAGGAAGAATCCAAGGATCTCCCATATGACTTGTGCGAAAAGGCACCGATCTCGTAGACATCGAAGCACCATCGAAACTAGATCCTATCATGAGGAGGGGTGCAGGACAACTAAAGGTTCCCATGAGGGATGGATACATGCCTACACCCACACTCCCAGTTGACGGCTGGGAATGTTCAACTTTCGGAACCGAAGCTTCCGAAGATGCAGTAACAGGCAGATTCTTGAATGCCATTTGATCAATCGTTACAATCTTCCCATTATGTGGAAAGCATACAACGCAAAACACGGAAGACGCAACGGCTTGCATACTATACATCCAGTTCCTTCCCAGTAAGAGATTGTAGTCAAGGGATGCATCAACCACCTCAACCTCTATCGCAACGGTCTTCCCTCCCAAATGGACTTTAAGGGAAGGAAGGATACCGTGCGGCCTAAAAGATCTCCCATCAAAAGAAGTTAACATGGTCATAGATTTTGACAACTCGGGAGAACTGAGACCCTTCCAACAAGACAAAGACATCACAGAAGTAGCAACGCCCTCGTCAATCACAGTGCGCTTGACGATCATATTAAGACATTCCACATGCACCAAAAGGGACACATAGTAGGGCAAGCGAGGCTGATGTCCTACGGTTTCAAATTTGATCACTGAGGAAGAATCATCACCATTCACACCAAGAGTGGAAAGCAAAGCCTTCCTTTGCGACGGACAACTCTGAAGCACTTCCAATGCAGACATCGCACAAGGAGTATGGCCCAAGTCCTCGACAACTGAATAATTATGGGTGGCTCGGGCATTTGGGTTATGCCCCGAATGCTTAAGTACCCCCTTAGGAATGTGAGGTGCAACCTCAGGTTTATCTGCAGGTTTCTCAATGCGCAAAGGGGTTCCTAGTGGATCAGGTTCTTTGCCTGGGTTGGGTTGTGACGAAGTATAATCTTTCGCACGTGTCACAACTTTCATGGCACGGACCATATTAATGCACCCACGACCACTAGTTTTAGCTGGATCATCATCACTAGATTGATCGTGGGACTTCGAGTTCATATTCTGGTTATGCGGTAAAGGGTTTGTTAACACAGATGTGCCCTGTGATATGAACTTCGAAGCTTCATCCATTCTAGGGCACAAGTAAGTGAGGTGATTGTCCTTACATAGCTTGCAAGGAAACTTAACCTTACGTTTATTATGCTTGTCCCCCCCAGCATTTTTACCATTCTTGTCATTATTATTGGCATTCTTGTTCTTATTCCCACCCTTTTTATTATTATTGTTTTTACCCTTTTTTCTATTCCGTCCGGGTTGCTAGTTACCCTTCTGGTCGGACGATTGTATAGCAAGTACATTCGTCGTTTGGGCAGGCTGAGATGAATCCAAAGCTTGTCCCAAGGCAGATTGGTTGATTGACAACTAAGCAACTTGTTTCACAACCGAACCTGCAGGTTTCTTACTTGCACAACCCACAATGCCATCGGCATGTGGTCCAGGTTTGATCTTGGGATCGAAACTAGAATGATGAGCATTAGGTATAATCTCATATAACAAACCAGACTGAGCATAGATCAAGTCTAGTTCCTGCGCCCTAAAGATTGCTTGTTCCTCATTCTACACTCTGGATGTGGACACATCCTTCACTATATATGGCAATAAAGATTTGAGGAACCACTCAAGGAGGAACTCCAGCGGTATAAAGGCTTTAATTAATCTCTTTCATCTACACCACTCCTGAATATGATTAGAAATATGGGTGGCTTTATCTTGCCGAAATGTCGACAAGAGTTCAGTACCAACATCATAGCGCACTGGTAGCTGGAAGTGATTAAGGAAAGTCATCGCAAGGTCATCGAACAAAGTAAAGGCACCCCTAGGTAACTCTATATACCATTTCACCCCAGGCCCTATAAGGGTGCGTTGAAATAGTCTCAAACAGACTGAGTCCTGATGCAATGAATTGGAAGAGCACCATAGGTGGAATGTCGTAACGTGTTCGCTCAGATCCTCTCCTGGCTTGCCTTCGAACTTAGGTATGTCCGAAGGAAGCTTGGTAGGGACAACCGGCCAAGCCGGGTCATGAGCCACAGGATCATTCGTAAGTCTCAATAAGTCAAGTAGATTGAGTGTCGCGAGGAAAGGGAGCCTAGGATGATGAGGCCTATGGACCACTCCCTGGTTCATATAGGATTGATTACCACCATGACCTTGGCCATAGTGACCTCCTCCTGTATGACCCGTATAGGGTGGCGTGGAAGCACCATAATGAGGTGGACCTTGACTAGTAGGAGCTACAAAGCCGTAATTAGGAGAGTAAGCAGGTTGTGAATACCCGCCTCCGTAAGGTGAAGAGACCTGTCCATACTGCGTCCCATAATAGGGTCCATAGGTCATCGCTTGCGATGCCCCATGAGACACTCCATAGGTAAGGATATACATTCCGGAAGTAGGAATATACATACCAGAAGTAGGGATATATGTCGTGGAAGTAGCAATCTAACCTCTAGAAACATGAACATAACCTCCCGAAACCACGGGCGGTATGTAGGCTTGAGACACAATTGGTCTAGTAATCGCAGTACGGATCTGACTCGTAGCTATGTGCTGACTCGAAGGACCACGAGATTAAGGTGGAGGGTTTACATTTGAAGAACTCGGAAGCGAGGACGAAGGAATCTCTGTAAGAAGATATGTACTAGTGCCTATCATCACTCGTCTGGGACCTGGTATCCCTATCGGATCACTAACTCTAGACCTAGGAGGTATATAAGATGGAGCTTCCACCACTGGGATGGAAGGTGCAATGTGACTAGTACTCCCAAACCTCTCCACAAGGTAAGGCATGGGATTGCACCCAGGCATAGTGCTAGGCTCAAAATCGGATTCGACATGAAATGTCAAATCATGCATAGGAAAACCAGTCGTAGCATAACTACTTTAGCTAGTACTGGCAGGTTCAAAGTGAGTCTCGGCGTCTTCCGGCATTCCATACCGGTAATGTGTCAATGAGGGGTCAACCCTAGAATGAATAGGTCTATCATGCATGGTTCCTATCTCCGAAATCACAGGTCCTAACTCAGTTAGGTCGGGTGAAGGGTCATAAGTAGGCATGAATTCCCCATCGTCAACGCGAATGCGAGGAGGTGGCTCAGATGTATCCTCTGAATGATCTCCCATGGTGTGTGAATCAATGTGTGACATAGTCCGCCTGGACTATCTAGGTCCCTCTCCCGAAGGAGGAGGATAAGTAGAAAGCGAAAGTCCTGCTAAACGACGAGAACGGCGCGGAACCACACCTGACTCCACAATGACTCAAAAAATAGCAAAGACTCTCTATTTACATCAACCCTAGGCCAACTAGCGTGCACAGAGAAATCACTAATAAAATCTAAAGCCAAATGCAATCAAACAAGGGCTGGATAAGTGAGCTCCCGAATGTGGCCGGTATGTCTCGCCTAGGAGAGGCTTGAGAGGCCCTTGTCACCACAAGCAGAGGTACGTAACCAATTATTGTGGCCCTCAGCTTCAATGCATAAAGTAACTGTGCTGTCCGACCCCAACCTGGCCAGGACACATGCAGAATAACCTCTACAAGTACCCCCTCGATATCCTAGGTAAGGTCACTAAGGTCACCTCAATATAATCAAAGCTCAGGCGGATAGTTGCAGGCGGGATTGACTATATGGGCAGGGTAGCAAAGCTCGAAACTCTCGAAAGAGCCCCCAGATACGAATACAATCCTGGCTATATTGCTGGTGCTACACAGTTACCGACCAGGGGTTATCCCAATCAACAACTACTCACACTGCCTCGTGCTTAACTCCCTTTCGAGAGGAGGATCTTGAGAATGCTGGTTATATCAAGGATTTCACACACTCCCTAGACAGACACCTAGTTGTTGTCGTTTAGTGATCTTGGAGAATTAACTTTCAATGAACTATTCCAAGATCCTAAAACCTAAGCTTGTTGGTGCACCCTATAAAAGAAAAGAGTGTAATCCATTTTAATTAGCGTTGATTTTAGTTGGCTTTACTACTCAAAAAATAGGATATGCTCATGCAACTAATGGTGTTATGACACAACAAGAAGCAAACTGCACACCTAACAATCAATGCAAATGCCTTGTGTCCATGAAAACAGGGTATGCGTACTACGTGTAATGCACAATTTCTTCTTCAAATGCTGAATGCAAATTTCCCTATATGAAGTCCTAACTATTACTCCAAAGCAAATCTAGATCTAGTGCAAGTACAATGCAAAATGCCAAATGCAATGCATGATGATAAGCAAATGTTTTTGGATTTTTTGAAAATAAAGAGATACAAAAAGCAAAAGAATGATTCTACCCACCCCAGACTCTGCAAGCACACATAAACAGCATTCCAGCAAAGTACTAAGGTAAAAGGACTCTAATGCACTAATCTCAAACAAAAAATCAAAGATGCCATGACAAGAACTTTCCTAAAAGAAAAAATTTAGGCTAAAAAAACGTTTCTGGTCAGAAACAGAGGTATTAACAGACTCGGCCAGTGCCAAAGGAGACTCAGCAGCTAACATAATTCACCCATCAATCCACTATCTTCCACCAAAAGGTAAAAACCAGGGTATACGCGACTATGCGCAGTAAACCCGCGTGTATACGTGGAAATCCTAGGGGAAACCGCGTGAATACGCGACTGTAAATGACAAACCCGTGTACAAGAAGAAAAAGATGCACAAATCCAAGGAAAACAGACAAGCTGAGACTAAATTCACACCAATCAGGCTCTACCAGGCATACATGCCCCCATACCCGACACAGAAACAAGAGAGAGAGAGCAATTCAAATACATTGAATGCCAAGAAATCAACCCCCAAAGGAAAATTACTAGGAACTCCCCAGCAGAGTCGCCAATTCTGTTACGGAGAGAAATTCCTATGGCTTGGGGTACCACAACAGACAGCTAGACTCCAGAAATCAATCTTTCCCAATATGCAATAGAAATAAAATGTCTAACACTAAAGGATCAAACCTCGTACCTTATTCCGGACGGTTAAAGTAGATCCCCATTGAGCTTTCCAATCTTCAGCTTGAATTGATATAATACTTCCTCAACAATAAGTAAACAATACAAGCATACTATATATCATGGTGTTAGATCTATTCTAGCATATATAATCAATAATGTAAAAGCATTTGACATATTCCAATGGATACAATATTCATTCAAATACACATTACTGGACAGGAAAAGATATTTCTATTAATATGAATCAGAGATAACAAATGACAACCTCTGACGGCACATCTGCAAACCAGAGAAACTGAATCCCCCACTTGGGCCTCCACCACCTCAATCCTCCATCACTCAAATAGCAAGCTCACTAGCAAAAGGCAAGCTTGGGAAGAACACAACAGTGCTCCAAGGGACAAAGGGATGCAGACTCAAGCATAAGTTCTGGAAACAATGGAATATAGTTTCATTACTCTCTATTCTCTCTTATGCTTTCAATGTCTCAAGGGGTTCCTTATATATATTTTCAAAGGGATACTGAAAGGTCAAATCCGTGCGATCTCAAGGCATATGGAAGGCCAGGAGTCATATGAGTCAAATCCAAGTCAAGGAACGCTCCAAAAGGATTTGGATTATGTACACATCCCGATGTACGCGACTATAGGGGAAATATCCGTGTATGTACGCGGTTATCGGGGTAAAAGCCGCGTATATCACTTTTCTTATGTTTTTAGGGATGATCAAGGACACATCAAAAGACAAAAAGTAGTCCATAGGGGCTAATGAGTCTACAGCAGGACAGGGGAAGGCCATACAATGTGTGATTCACCTAGTGTGGTGAAATCCGCTATAACATATGGGGAACTCTTCTCCCCCATCTTCCTTCTGAGTAAGCACAGCTGCTAGTGAATCATCAAATTCAAAAGTGTACAAAACAAAATCTTTCTCAAAATATGGACTTTTGAGGGAGGGTGCATGCGCAACAGCTGTTTTGATTTTGCTAAACGTGTTCTTCTCTACATTAGTCCATTTGAATTGTACACTTTGCTTCACCATTTGCTGCAAAGGTCTAACAATTTGCGCGAAATCTGGCACAAACCTTCGCACGAAGTTTATTATTCCCATAAATGACTGCATGCCCTTTTTATTATGGGGTAAGGGAATTAATTCGATGGATTTGATCCTTTCTGGGTCTATGGAGATCCCCTTCTTAGAAACTACGTGACCCAACAACTTACCTTCTGTAACAGCAAACACGCACTTCTTGGGGTTTAGTGAGATACCATATTTTCTGCAGCGTTCAAAAATATGCTTTAGATGGAATGCGTGTTCCTCTCTTTTCTTTGAAAATATCGTGATGTCATCAAGGTATACTACAGCACTACGGCCAACCAGACCATGGAAAGCTATGTCTATAGCCCTTTGGAAAGTTGCTCTAGCGTTTATGAGTCCAAAGGGAATTCTTCTGTAAGCAAAAGTTACCCACCTGGTTCTAAACGTCGTTTCAAGTCTGTCTTCTTCAGCTACTAATACTTGATTATAGCCTGAGAATCCATCTAATAAAGAGAACAGTTCAGAACCTGAAACTATTTGCAATATCTGCTCCATGGGTGGGACAGGATAATTATCCTTATCCGAAGCGCGGTTTAAGTTTCTGAAAACCACGCATAGCCTGATTTCTTCGGATTTCTTTCTTACCGAAACCAGGTTTGAAACCCATTCCAAGTGTCTCACCTTGAAGATAATCCTAGCATCCAATAGGTTCTTGACTTCGCTCTGGATTAAAGGTTCTAATTTTGGATGCATTTTCCTCAAACGCTGCTGATACGGCTTGATTCTAGATCTGATGGGGATAACATGCTGGATAATATTGGTGTAATACGTTTTCAGATCTTCATACGTCCAAGCAAAAACATCTTTATATCGTTTGAAAAGATTGATAAACTTATTCCTTTCATCTGGGGAACAACATTTTCCCAAACTCACTTACTTGGGCTCTATTTCAGTCCCCAAATTGATCAACTCGAACTATAGAGACAAGCTATGAGTCTTCGCATTCACTGGTCTTCTAAATTTCTCGTTTAAATCAAACATTCGTTCTAAAAGTCCTGACTCCTTTAGGAATGAAGTTATCGAATCTAAAATCGGCTTGATGTTCTTCATCATCAATAATGGACCCTTTGAAAGTCTCGTCATTTGTCAAGCATTCTATAATCTACTGATCATCATCGAACACTCATAGATTGGTTATCATGTCTGGAACTTAAGGCCTGAAAAGTAGTTCAACAGACCACTGATTATTAGAAGGAACAAGCCTTGCAGCTGAGGTGGCTAACAAATCAACTGCGGCATTCTTAAGTCTTGGAATTGATACAATGTTAAATGCCTCAAAAATTTTAAGTAAATCCCATACTTCACTTTGATAAGCTTTTAAATGAGGAGAAATGCAATGTATTTGATTTCGGATTTGCTTTACAATTATTTCAGAGTCCCCAAATACCTTCAGATTTTGTACCTTAAATTCAATTGCTTTCCTTATTCCCTGAACTAATGCTTCATATTCAGCTGTGTTATTTGTAAATTCAAACTCTAACATACATGCAAGAAAATGTTTGTTTTTTTCATGTTCAATCAAGACACAGCCGGCTCCTGAACCCTCTAAATTTTTAGAGCCATCAAAGAAAAGTGTCCAAAAATTGCTAACTACTGTGCAAGAATTAGCATCTACTTCTATAGCTAAGTCTACTATTTTACAAGCAATTTCATCAGCCTGTGAAAACCGAAGGAGATCAGGCTAAGCATCTGATGTATAGCTAGCCTATTCCGCTTGATAGTTTCCTGATTCGAGCTCAACAAAGTAGTTTCCCAAAATAGAATCCACTGGTTCATTTTTACCCTTGAACTGAGCAACATTGTGTTTCATGTGAGGCTCCCTCAAAACCTTAATTTGGTTTGGGCTTCCCTTATATGGTAGCCACAGATGTGACCAGTCCGAGGCAAAATATCCATTCAACTTAGTCGACCAATCCCTGCTTAAAACAAGCCCATAAGCTTCTGGTATGTCAGCCACCACAATATCAATGAATTGGCACACCTTATCATTCGAAGATAGACGAATGAGGACATCCTCCATTTTTCCAATTACCTTCATGCTTGTTCTATCCAACTGAATGACCCTCCAGGTGGACAGTTTAGGCTTCCCATTTATTCTCTTGCAGACCGACAGCAGCATGACGTTAACTGAGGCCCCCAAGTCCACTAGGCAATTATGCATGTTGTGGTTGAAAATTTCAAAGGTAAGCAGAAAAGGTGGGTTCTTGTTTTTAGGCTTACCTCCTATACTTGCCTCACCAATTTCATCTTCTTGGAGCTGATTACCAGTAGGCAGCCTCTCCTTTGATACCTCAAGTGCTTTCAATAGCTTTTCTTTCTGCTGTGGCAGATTGCACATTTCAAATAATGAGATGTTTTCCCTTACTTTTTTTATATCCTCCACAATGTCATAGTCCATCTGATGTTCTGTGAGCTTCGATTTAGCATTTTTTATTTTTTCTTCATTGGGTTTAGCAAACATGTTGGTCTGTCTAGGATTTTGACTGGCGATGGCAAATTCTAGAATTTTATTAGTTGAGGAATTGTTCTGAAATTTCTTAACATTCTTTTGAAGTATTTTGATCTTCGAGAGCATAAGACTGTTCTCCTTAAGCAACCCCTGGCTTCTTGTTGCTACATTTGTTTCCAGGATGCTCTCGTTCCTCAAATCCTTTTCCTCAGTGGCATCGAACAAAGAAACACAGTCACATAAAAAGATGGTCTCATCCTCCTGCTTTTCCTCTGATGTATTGCTATCTTTCGCTTCTTCATATTTATCTTCTGTTAATTTAGAATCCAACAGCTGATTCATAACCAACGTCATCAAATTTATCCATTGAGGACAATTATTTTCAGAATGGGGTTGTTGGTGGAAAGTGCAGAAGTTATCCATTCCTACCTCCGTTAAATTCATAGATGCAGGGCCGTGCAGAGGGGGTTGGGGTTGACTGTTGTCCTCTCTTTTCTTGTAATAAGGTTTATAGAACGTATGGGCTTCCTTATCCTTTTCCAAGTCTATGATTCTATTAGAGAGCTTCTGCATCATTTTTGCCATTCCCTCGAAATCTGGTAATTGCTCCTCCTTAGGCTTAGTAAATAACAAAGCTTTTCCCCCAACATTTTTTTCTCTTGACCATTCAGGATAATCCTCAATGCTTTCTTTTTTGGCCTCTACCTTCTCTGTTTCTTCATAAGTCTCTGCTAACGTAGGTTTGGCCTTCATTTTGGAAAACATGGCCAACTTGGGTCCCAGAGCTAAGGTATAATATTCAATCAGGACCTTGTCTGAGGGTTTGTCAGTTTCAGAAAAATTCTTAAGATAGGCCGCGAATATTTGGGTAAAACTATGCACCTTCTCTTTTCTTTCCTTATTTAAAGATCATAGTCCTTTCATGAGTGTTGCATGCGTCTTTTGGGTTGCATACTTACTTCTAAAAATCCTTTCAAAGGTATCCCAATCTGGGATAGAGTTTGCAGGAAAACCAAAATACCATGATGATGTTGCGCCCCATCTACAAACTACATCTTCATGCTCCCCAGCTCTTAATCCTTCTATTGCCAAATAAAAACTTTGTAAATGGTCATCAACTAGCATCTTCTCATTTGGATCAAACTTAGGTAGCATCTTCTCAAAGGCTTGAGGCAAGTCGTGCAATGGAGGTGTTAAGTTCAAAGGCGACCTGACTTTCTAAGCAGGTGGAGGATTAGGTGGGTTGGGCGGTTGATTAGTGTCTACGCCTGCCATGAGTCTAGGTGGAGAGTGAGGGGGTGAGTGAACAGGAGTACGGGCTGGTGAACAGTAAGGTGTCTCTGGGCCTACTTGATTTAAAGGTTGAACCACCTCCTGTAAGCCTGTTTCTACAAGTTCTTCCAAATCAACAACCAACACTGAGTCTTCTAGTATGGGACGGTCCCTCCTTTTATATTCTCTTCTGGGCAAATCAGGGATAATTGGTAATCATCCAATATTTTTCACGTATGCCCTGGTGTGTCTTCTTAGATCATTTATCACTTGGTTGTCCATAGCAAACAGATGTTCCCTATTCTCGTGAGTATTTGGATCAGGATAGAAACTGCTTTCGAAATTATCACTGGTGGGGTTATTTTGAGAAAACGGGTTTCCTCAGCCAGCCATGCACTGGTGGCCCTCCTTCTAGCACCAGAAACTATTGAGGCCTATAAAATTGCAGGCAACAACAACAAGGGATTCTCCCTATTCAACGTTCCCAGCTAGCCCATGACTGTTTGGTGTGGGGAATCCGTCAAGTTTGCGGTCCAACTACCATAGGTCAAGTAACAAAAATAAAGTTTTTACTGGTTTCGGTTCGATCCACCGTATATATTTTGTATTTTTTACTTTAAGTATGATATGCAAGTACCTCTTTAACATGCATATTGATAGATAATGCAAGGAGTATTCACAATGTGATGCGCAGGTTCTTACCTCTCGTCTTAAACCCTCAAGCATCTAAATCACAGACACAACAAGAAATTAAAATTAACTACCTAACCTATCCCCAGGGAGCAATATTGTCACTTATTAATGAGTAATGTATCTTGTGCATGCATTATAAAGAGAATTTACAGATAGCTGATACTTCTTCCAAAACACATGAACAATTAAAATATTTAAACAACCAGATAGCCAATTGCTTATGGACAACATTCATTACTCATGGTGGTAATTTTTATAAAATGAAGCAGAAATCATTCAAACAAGAACATAGGTCCTAAGAGTTAGAACGATCTCACAGTTAATGGACAAAAAGCTGAAAACGAAATAGTTCCTCTTCAACAAATCCATAGCATAACATTTGAACATCCCACCAAGATTTCTCCAATAGGAAAACTGTAATTATCTATTGCAAAAGGAAATAGTTCTTCTTACAATATGTCTTCACTAATCTAGCTGGGAAAAAGTCCCTTTCTTCTCTAAATCTCCTATATTTATACAAGAACAATCAAACTGTTGGGCTGCCCATGAATGATTCTTGGGCTTCCTCCAACCGTTTAGTCTCCCAATTTTGTTTTCTTATCAATGCTCATGATTCGCGTAATACGTTACATTTCGGATTAAGATTAATGAGTACTTCATAGAACTGGGCCAACTTAGTGACTGACGGGCCCTTTCCCGATCCTAGGCTTCTATCGTCACCGGTTATGCCTTGTCTTTATTTGATTTCAGAAAAAATCTGTTTGTTACTCTTCGGTCAACTCTCCTCAACTTTATCCTTTAGTTAGGTCTCCTTGCCGCCGTAATATGAGAGATCCTTTTGAGTCCATCTGCACAATTTAACAACTAATTAGGAATGCATCTTTTCAACCATAATAAAATTGATAACCAATATGAGGTCATGTACTGCGCTTTTGTTGCACAACCTTTAACCCAAAGCAAAAACCCCACTGCCGCCCAAAGAAAGTTCAAATTCACAAAAGGTGGGAAAAACCTTATCGACAACTTGAAACATTAAACATCGGGAAGATAGTTCAAGGAACATCCGCAATAGAGAGCTTCAAACGGACAATGAGTTTCACAGGACCACTAATCTTATCGGCGTCCGGAAGACTAAACACTAAAGCATCGGGAAGAGATTCCTCTTTGGTGACTAGGGAGACATAGCGCTGGGGGGTTAGAGAAGTACATAGCCAAAATGGAAGAAGATGAAAATACTACGGACTTTGCGGTGAATAAAAACATATCGGCGAAAACAAAAAAAACATCAGCGGGTGGAGCGGCTACAAAAATGGATACTTAGTTTACTCAAGAGCCGCAATGGTGGAAGGCAATCAGACTACCACCCCCGATCAAAGTCATAAAACCTTCTGGAAATGCAAAAAAATTCAAAACACGACATCGGAGAAGCCCAAACTATCCGGCAAAACACTCATCGTCCAGCTTCCGCAATGGAGGTTCCATAAGGAAAGATGGCTCTGAAGCGTTGTTTGAATGGCCTCCAAAAAAATAAAAATAAGTTCCAACAGGCCTTTAGCCGGGTAGCGACAAAAACTTGCTTTACCTCCAGAACAGTGGCAAAAACAATGAAAAAGACTTCCGAAAGAAAGAGATCACCAATCAAACGGGCAAATTCCAACAGTTTCAGACATGAGCAAATTTCTGAAAAGCACGAAAATAGTTGTCCTCAAAATAATTCAACTTGTAGCAGTGAGAAAACAGACATAATTCATGAATCCAAACAAAACTAGGCAATATAAACTAAAAGGAGGGTCCAAAATTTTAAAAATTTGGGACAATAGTTGCAGTTGCAACAAAACAGGAATTCATCCGGAAATGAATCGTTGGGCTTATATTCCATGGTAGCACAGGGAAGGTCACATATAAACTCAGCAAAAACCAAGGATTTCTTTGATGTAGCCTTGGCAAACTCAAGATCGAACTCCTGAAGGATGATGATCCAATGGGAGTAGTTGCCCCCGAGTACCTGACGAGTCAGAATGTAGTACATCGGGTTCTGGTCTGCCAATACGGTGGTAGTGCGGAGCATAATGTAGTGACAAAATTTTTGCACAACAATGATCATGGCCAAAGCTAGCTTCTTCACATGTAAATAACGGGTTTTAGAATCAATGAGATTCTGACTAGCATAATAAATCACATGCTCCTGACCGTGGAGATTGTCCTGCACTAAAACCATGCCGATGGTAGTAGCGGAGGCATCAATATACAAGAGAAAATCTTTTGAATAGTCCAGGGGGTGTATCATGGGTGAATGAGTCAGAGCATGCTTAAGACTATGAAAGGCGCATTGTGCCTGGTCATCCCAGAAGAATGGAGTGTTCTTCTTAAGGAGACGCATATAATCCTGCATTTTCTCAGCGAAATTGCACACAAAACAGCGGAGAAATTTTGCCTTCCCCTGCAAACTTTGGAGTTCAAGGATGGTGGTTGGGACCGGTAGATTAATGATGGTAGCAATCTTCAAAGGATCGATCTGGATGCCATCTTTGGATACCACAAAGCCAAGCAGACGTCTCGTTTCAACGCAAAAAACAAATTTATGCAGATTGAGCCGTATATTATAATGACGACATCTCAGGAATATGTCTCGAAGATGACCAGGGTGGTCCTCCCATCGCTGTGAATGAGTAGGGAGGTCGTCAAGGTATGGTTCAACAATATTTTTAATGTCGTTAAATGCATAGGACATCGCACGCTGGAATGTGGTGCCAGCATTTTTCAAGCCAAAAGGCAACTTGTTATATGCAAAGGTTCCCCATGGGCAAATTAATGTCGTCTTATGTTGATCGGTAGGCAATATCTCAATCTGATTGTAGCTGGAGAAGCCATCCATGAATGAAAAGATGACACTTCCAGCACAGGTGTTGATAATTTGATTGATGTGCGGGGTAGGAAAGTTGTGTTTGGGACAAGCTTTATTTAAATCCCTAAAGTTGATATAGACTCTAATGGTGCCCTGCTTTTTATCGCCAGAGACAACGTTCGATACCCATTTCGTCATAGGTACAGGATAAATAAAACCAGATTTCAGAAGTTTCTCAATCTCAGCTTTAATAGCTGCGGCCTTCCTAGGATGGACTTGCCTAAGTTTTGGCCTAACAGGGTTAGCCATGGGATAAGTTTTAATCGCATGGACCACAATGGAAGGGTCAATCCCTACCATCTCTTCATAGGACCAAGCAAAAATATCACGGAATTCCTTAAAAAGTGCCTTATATGCTTCAAATTCATCTATAGAGCAGTTCTTCCCAATGTGAACATGCTCAATAAAATCAAGCTTGGCTGATATGTCAATTGGGTTCGTCTGAGTAATGTTGCAAAGGTTTCCTTCAAAATTTGTATCTTGCAACAATATAGGACTTTACAGAACGTTGACAATATCAGTAGGAAACAAGGATGCAAAATCATAGCTTCCTGAACTGGTGTTGGGGAGGAACATGGATCTATGATGGTGATCCTCCCAAATGGGCTCGCCCGTGTTCATGATCTCTATAATGGACTCGTCGAAAGGAAAAGTCACGGAGAGATAGTCTAGAACCGGAAGAGCAGGTGCTAACCAGTACAGTAAATGGAAAGGATCTGAAGCCACTAAATGAATTTCATTAGTGTGATCATCAGAACAAGTTTGAATTGTGTCATACATAGCTTTGTGTGGGTTCAACAAGGTGGAATCAACATCATTTGTGCCCTGGGGCTCGATATCAAATGAAGCGATCATATGTACTGTCGCGGTATTTGTGCTAGGAGGAGTGGAGGGAAAAATCCCCATAAGGGATGAATCCTTTAGCATACCTACCCCAATCGACTGGTAAGGAGGAGGGGACTAACCTAACATGGGGATGTTATTAGTCGTAGAGGTAGTAACATCCGGCATACAGAAATCAAGCTGGTCAATAGTAACAATTCTCCCAAGATGCAGGAATTGGATCGTTCGAAATACTGTTGAAGCAACAACATTCATGGCATACAACCAATTTCTTCCTAAAAGGAGGTTATAATATAAAGGGGAATCTACCACTTCTACTTGGATGGAAACGGTTTTTCCCCCTAGCTCGACCGCTAGGTCTGATATGAGGCCATGGGGTTGGAATCCTCGTACATCAAAGGCTTTAAGGGTCGTAGGTGATGTAACAAGCTCAGGAGAGCCAAGAGCTTTCCAACAAGTCAAATATAACACCAAGGTCGAAGCTCCTTCATCTAGCACCGTTCGAAAGACTTTCTTTCCCACTACTTTCGTAATGATCTGAAAAGCAATTTTATGCGGTAATATAGGTTTATAGTTCTCAACATTTAAGTGAATCAAGTTAGTGTTATCTGGGTATGCAGCTCCTAATGCAGTCAACAAGTTCTTGCACTGTGTAGGGCAACTTTGGAGTACTTTTAGGGTAGACATCGCACAAGGTGCCTGAGCGATATCTTCAACCACATTATAGAATTGAGAAGCTCGGGCATTGGGATTAAAGACAACCTTCCGAAGAGTACTCTTTGGTGGTTACAAAATCATGTCGAGAGTAGGCTTCTTGATAGACAAGGGAATAGTAGACGAGGATTCTGGAGAACTAGTGGGGGGAGCTTTCCCTAAAGAAGATTGGTCTTCTTGCTTAGCTGTGGGTTTATCATAGTTCTGGCTTTGAGTTTGCAGATGGATGGTATCTGAGGACATCATACGAATTTGCTCTGATGAACTAGAGTTACCCTGGTTCGACATGTGGTCTACCAACTGTTGTTGAGAAGGGAAAGGATCGGTAAGTACTGCAAGTGCGGGGTTAGACTTCAAAAACTGGGAGATTTCATCTCGACGTGGACACTCCTTAGAGAAGTGGTCACCGCCACATAACAGACAAGGGTATTTATCCTTCCTTTTCCCTGTGTTGTTGTCATTATGGGTTGATTGTGGGGTCTCCTGCTGTTTTCCAGGTTTTTTATTTCGATTTTTACCTTTCTTTCTATTACCCAAGGTTTGAGTACTTTGGATAGAATTGACCTCGGCAGAAACCTTGGGATTCGAAGGAGTAGCAGGTTGGGCTTGCTTGGCAGGTTTCGCTATGGATGGGGACTGGATTGAACCAACAATCCCATCAACAGGTACTTCTGCTGATGGCTTGGTAGGCTCAGTGCTGGGGTGAGGAGCTTTAGGAATCAGGTCATAAAGGGTCCCAAACTGGGAATAAACCAAGTCTAGGTACTGAGCCCGACTAATAGCCTGCTCTTCGATAACGGCACCGCCCATGGCCACATCTTAGGCCATAGAAGGCAACAAGGACTTAGTGAACCAATCAGCTAGCAACTGATTTGGAATAGGGGCCTTAATAATCCTTCTCTGCCTTCTCCACTCATGAATATGATCAAAAATGTGGGTGGAGGTGTTGTGTTGCAGAGAAGTTAAAAGATCAGTTCCCGTTTCATAACGAATATGGAGCTGAAAGTGTGTAAGAAATACGGTTGCCAACGAGCCAAAATCCACAAACAAATGTTGTGGGAGTTCAATATACCACTTTGTGGCCATACCAGTCAAAGTTCACTGAAAGAGTCGTAACCGGACGGAATCATCCATGAGGCAGTTTGAGGAACACCACAAATGAAAAGTCATGACATGGTTCCACGGATCTTCACCCTATTTCCCATCGAATTTTGGAATGTTCGATGGTAACTTTATCGGAATGGGAGGCCATGAGGGATTATGTCGAATGGGATCATTAATCAACTTGGAAAAATCAGGCAAGTCCAAAGTTGCAAGGAAAGGTAACTGTCTATTGGGCTGCACATACTGGTAATATTGATATGGCATGAAATTACCAATAGGGCCATAGGTTGACTGAAAAACAGGTTGCTCTGAGGAAGAACTACTGGGAAATCTCCCCATGGGGGGTTGATTTCCAGAATTAGGACCACTAGGACCACCAGGGCCTCTGGGAGGAGGACCGCCAGAGCCGCTGAGACCACCAAGACCACCGAGACCACCAGGACCACTAGGAGGTGGACTACCAAACCCTCCGAAACCTCCAGGAGGCAGGAAGCCTCCAGAGCCACCGGAACCACTAGGTGGAGGGCCACCAGACCCTCCAAAGCCATAAGGAGGAAAGCCACCAGGTCCCCCAGGACCACTAGGACCACCAGGACCAAGAGGAGTACCGCCAGGCCCTTCCGAACCATTAGGTCCCCTAGGGGGAGGACCTCCATAAGGTGGTCCTCCCAGATCTCTCGCAGTATGTATGGGTATCCCTCCCATGGCTGGAATGTAAGACCAGTTGGGTTGCCCCCATGGTGTAAAATTGTTGCTAGGGAATTGAATTCCAGTAATATTAGATGGATGATTACTTACAGGTATTTGACAACCATAACCACTAGAAGAATGAATGGCCACAGGTTGTGCCCCCAAGGGTTGACCTGAACTAGATGGGGGATTTACCACATTAGTTTGGGTGGGAGGGACAAAAACTGTAGATGTTTCTATGTTAGAGCTCTGCTCTTGTCTAGGTACAACTCTGGAATCAGATAACGTAGGTCATGTCGGGGGTTTCCCCCCAGCATTCAAAGGTAATGAAGACACAGGAATTGAAGGTTAGGCCCCAGATGCAAAATATCTGGGTGGATTTGGATCAGACATAACATAAGAGGTGAGAGGGGTGGAAATTTGACCTAGGCTATGGGTTGTTAATGGACGATCTATAATCGGTTCAATGGGTCTCATAGAATCGGCTAGTGAACAATATCCCACAGGAAGGAATGTGGAACGAACTGGTGAAGATCCTAGTATGTTATCAATCTGCTTTTCTACCTCCTGTGCACGAAGGATAGCAGTGCGGTATTTCTTGTGTTCTTCTTCACTTTCAGGAGAACTTACATGGGTGCCAAATGAGGCAATGGCCTGTCCGATAGGTGTCTCCCAAAAAGGAGCATTAGGACCAAAATCCGGATGGGTATCATCAACATGATCTTTCGTGGGAGGATGGAGCGATGAATCCTCATGGGAAGGTTGTTGGACCAAGGGAGGTGAGTGTGAAGAATATGGTAGTCCACTTTCTGCCACCACATGATCTCCCACTTGGGAGGTGGTAGCATCTCCTTGGTCGATAGCTTACATTGGATTTCCTCCTGAAACAGAAGTGAAATCGGGTAGCAAGCCCCGTACTCTCCTGGATTGTCTTCACTCAGCCAGTGTGTATAGTTCCTATCTAACCTAGGGTCTAAAAATCTAGAAAAAACACACCAAAAGACTTCCCTACTCAAACTATAGGTCAAAACAAGCAGACTTAAAGTGACGGGAGGAGTTCAAAAGTCATGTCTCTCACTAGGATTGTCAAGCCGGTGCCACTCGCGATATACCTCGAGGGTACATGTGTATTAATCTCCCCGAATGTTGTTTTCGGTGTATGGCTCCAAACAAGATGACCAAAGGGCTTTTCTCAGATAGATAAGGTACCCTAGTGGGGTCTCTCGATATACTCAAGGTACGTGGGAGCTCGAATCGGTAGTAGTGTTGTCTAATGCATAACCATACACAAGGGGCCTTCCGATATACAATCGAGTATGTGAAGTACCTTTCTATATACCTCAAGGGTATGTGAAAGGCCGTTCGATATATCGACAGTACATGGAAGAACCGCGCAAGTCCCGGAATGTAATGCTGACAAATAACGACAACTCCTACGTTTTACGACGCCCGAACACGTCTCTAACCTATCACTCAAGTTACTACATAAATTTTAACCTACAACTACCGTTGTTTTTAACTTGTACGATTAGGTGAATGCATGATGTTCTGACAGAAAAGTAAAACCATGCAGTATGCTTGTGCAAATATTCACTTTATCGTTCAATATGCCTACATACGGGAGGTAAGAGAGTGTTTTTTATTTTTGTTTCAAGAACAAAAATCATACCAATCAATAGTCATGAACATCAAATCAAATACAAGCAAATACTTCTACAAACCAAATTCTTCTTTCCGAAAGTAAATGGGAAGGGTGAGAATCTCTTTTCCTAAAAGAACAACACCAAGCACACTTATATGCCAATGCACTCTAACTTTTCAAATTTCTTAAAAACATAAGCAAATCTAACTTAAAACTACCATTTTTTTTTGGATCAATATAGTCCTATATGCATGAGAGACAAAAGATCGTAAAGGTTCTGAAATCTTATGAAGCCAATCAGAAAACCTGAATCCAACGCTCAAATATGATGTCCTAATCTCAAGCAAAACTTTTCTTTTTTGAAGGAAAGAAAAAGAAGTTTACTATGCAAGCAAGAAATGAAGTCTAGAAGCTAATCTAATGTTCTTCTTTCAGTACATGAAATGAAAAGAGAATTCAATGAGCACCCTAATTTTCAGAAAACAAGAAATCCTTCTTTAAACACAACCAACGAGCAAGAAGCGGATGAACAATAAAAAAGACTAAAAAAATTTTGAAATTCCACTCAAAATCAATCTTAAACCATCAAAGCAGCAAGCCACACACATTAGATTCAATAACACAAGCCTTATAACATAACTAAAAGCAATCAAAATTCCAAATTTTTTACAAAGAAAAATGAGGAAAAAGGGGTTTTGGACTAATGCCTACCTAGTACCGCACTTTGTAGGTGTTGTAAGAGCGTTTCCAAAGCAGCACCGCTCTTCACTAACCAGATATAGGCAGTGGCACCGCTTACTGTCCACTGTGTTCAGGCAGTGGCACCGCTCCTCGCACAAAGCATTGTCGCGGTTCCTTGTAGATGGCCAAAACAAAAAGAGAACAATGGATCAGATCAAAAACAGACCAAATCAAGATGGATACTGTCGAATTGAATATGGTAATAAAGCATAAAAAATTGAAATAACACAGATCTGAACAGATCTGGAAATTTCAAACTCGAATAATACAAATCAGAAACTAGATCTTACTGTAAAGAGTTGAATAAAATGGAGCCTGGATTCGAACAAGAGTTGCAAACTGAGGACAATCAGAACAACTGAATACAACTACTCCCCAGTAGAGTCACCAGATTTGTTGATCGGAATATTTCACCTCCTACGGACAACAAGGTGTTCCGCTGGTCTGAATGGTTCAAATCCAGAATAAATAGATCACAAAGGTTGATAACTCCCCCTAGACGCCATAGATATCTGGAATTCAAGGCCTTGATAGTTCACCTGTGTACCTGCAAAAGAGTTCAACACAAAACAGATCAAAGCAACCAGAATATGATCTACTAATCTATGCTAATGACTAAGGAATCTAGCAATATATATCTGAAATCAAACATCAACAATATATATGGGACAGAAAATCAACTTGCATTAGAAATATGAAGAATTTTACAACCAAGCCTTAGTGTTGACATGCATCTCCATGAAACTAGCTCTTCATCCCCAAAAGCTTCGACTCTAGTCCTCTATGCTCTCTCCAAATGATCTTGGGCCAAGAATCAGTCCAACAGCATAACAATCCCTTCAATGCTCTCCTCTCAACCATGGCTATGAGCTCATATATATAGGGATTTAATGGATAGAGATGGTTGAGAAATTAGTGGGTGAGGTGGCCTCTAAGATCCTAGGATAAGGGATCTCAAGCTCAACCAACCCACAGTAGTAGGGATAAGAGATACCTTGAGGCTTATCATCTAGAAGCCTCGAGAAGCTTCTCTTTTTACCCTTTTACCTAGGGTACTGCGCTTCTCCTTCTTTGACAGAGCAGTTCTGGTAATAACCGCCTATGGACCAAGGGTGATAGGCGGTGGCACTGCATGTGGACAACTGATGAAAAGTGGTGCGAACAGGGGTACCGCTCCTGTATAAGGAACGATGAGCGGTGCTGGGAATTTGTATGATAGATTGACAAGAAACCATTTAATATTCACTCCAGAAGCTGGGATTTTAGGGCAAGTAGGTATGTCAAAGGTCTTATCACATGATGGTGACAGGATTTTGGTATAACATCCTCACTTAACAATTACTTACTAGAGCCAACATCTATAGGAGTGTCTAATAACCCTAGTGCCCCACAACTTATGGGGACTCTGCCTCCTCTGAACAACAAGGAGGGTTATCCTTAACACAATGGTGGGGACTATTGCCCTGACTTACAATGACTCACCTAGGGTTGACTTCTCTAGGATAGTCTAATAACCCTAGGTCCCCACAACTATGGGGACTTTAACCCTTGACCAATAGGAGGGTTACCCATAATGACTTGACATGACTTGTTTACATTATAGAAACTCCTGATCAAAACATAGGGGCATGACATGACTCAAATACATTACAGACACATCCCGGAATAAACATCGGGGTACAATACATAAGATATGTGGATGAATACATTCCAAAGTTACAAATACATCAACACTCCCTCTTAACTAGGAAGGTATTCTCTTGACACAATTTTTCAGCACTGGTCTTCTTCTTGATATTAACTGGATCATCTCGTCATCTTCATCTTCAAGTCATCTTCATCTTCAAGTTATCTTCATATTCAAGTCATCTTCATCACTGGATCTAGATCATCACTCAATCTAGACCATCTCGGGGAAATCGTCACTGCTAGATCATCATCATTGGATATAGATCACCACTCGATCTGAATCATTACTACTGAATCATCATCACGGGTGCTATCTCTTGATTCTTCTCATCACAAGAAGTTCTACAGAGCCAGCACTTTTTCATGCTGGATGTACATCTACAGAGCCATTCCTTTTTCATACTAGATGTATCATCACAGAGCTAGTCCTTTTTCATACTAGATGTGGCATCCACACAAAGCCAGGCCTTTTTCATACTGGATGAGTCTTCACAGAGCTAGTCCTTTTTCATACTAGATGTGGAATCCACACAGTGCCAGTCCTTTTTCATACTAGATGAGTCTTCACAGAGCTAATCATTTTTTATACTAGATGTGGTATCCACACAGAACCAGTCCTTTTTCATACTGGATGAGTCTTCACAAAGCTAGCCCTTTTTCATGCTGGATGTGTCATCTACACAGAGCTAGTCCCTTTTCATACTAGATGTGTCTTCACAGAGCCAGCCCTTTTTCATGCTGGATGTGGAATCCACATAAAGCTAGTCCTTTTTCATACTAGATGTGTCTTCACAGAGCCAGCCCTTTTTCATGTTGGATGTGGAATCCACATACATCTGACAATGGAAGGAACCAATCCTCTCACCATGTCACAGCTCTTACATCCGACCATGGAAGGAACCAATCCTCTCACCGTGTCGGAAGGGCATAGCACCTATATCTGACCATGAAAGGAACCAATCCTCTCACCATGTCAGAAGGGCTCATGAAATCATCACTTCCCTTTGGAGGGAACCTTGATCTAGAGAACACCAAGATCCCCCCTAAAGTACTCAAACTTCACTCTAGCCATTTCTAGCATAGAATCACATCAGGTTTGATTACGTCCAAGGATAACCTGCGAGCTTCGTCGAGACCTATTACATTCGAGGACAACCTACAGGACCATTTACGTCTGAGAAACCTACGAGCTTTGCCAAGATTTATGCTCAGACAACCTGTCTCACTAGCTATGCTAGAACTCCCTCTTTCGAGAGATCTCGATCTATATCACAAACAGGAACTTCACTGCTCCTCTCTGCATCATACCAAAAATGCAAGTCAGATCAATCAAATCAAATAGTAGTTTTCAAAAGAAGCATACTACCTCCCAAATAGAAAGTGGCAACATCTTTTGTCTCGGTTGTACTTAGTGCCATGTAGGAATCTATCCTTCCAAACCAAGAGATCACACCTGATCTCATACTGAAGTAACACCTCAAAGTGCTCTTCCTATCAATGGCACTGCCTGCCCAATATGAATCCACATAACCCTCCAGGTTAATCTTCTAATTCGTATCATACTTGAGCCCATACTCAACTGTACCCTTTAGGTACCTCACTACATGCTTTGCAACCATCAGGTGAACATGTCTCAATGTGTTCATAGCAAAGCAACTATCAAGTCTTGTGTTCGTCATGTACATCAAGGAACAAATCATCTGAAGATACATCGTGGCATCAACTTACTCTGATGAAGCAACACTCAATAGCTTCAGGTTCGATGCCATAGGTGTGGTCATGCAATCCATCATCTTGAACCTATTCATGATCTCTTCTGCATACTTCCCTTGTCCACACCTCCATGCCTAGAACATAGTGCATCGACACATAACAAGAGCATCATTGGTCTTCTACCTTCAACCTTGAAGCAAAGGTTGGAATCCACTTTACTCTTAGTAAAGCCTAGAGTCATCAGTAATCTATCCATCCTATCGTACCATGTCGAACCTCAAAATATTCTACAATCACTCCCTCTGAAGCATCATACTCCCTTTGTCTTCCATACTCTATGCACCGAAACATTTTGTACTAGAGTGACAAGTAGCTTCCTCTTCTACTAATATTCTATGTATCCATCTAGGGTCATTGGATACCAAGATCCTCTATCTTTGAAAGTGTTCTTCTCGCACCCATCTGTGAGTTTGTCATCCTTTATCAACCTTGTAGCAAAGGTTCATATATTCATCAAGCTCCTCATGTATGTGTTATCCCATGGGTGTCTTCTGAGCTCGTACAAGGCCTTATTTTCATGAGAAACCTCGTGCCATGAATCTTTCCTTGTATCCCATGATGTTTCCATCTACTGCATGATGGAACTACGAACTTCCCTTCATGTATCGATATTGCATCCTAGACATCATTCTTCTTGGACTGGTCTACCCTTTCTTCTTGGTTACTTCTTCATAGATGGAATATTCTGCATCAATGATGTCACTACATTTGTCATATTATTCTTCATCTTTGAACTGTCGTCACTTGTTCTTCGGAACAAGTCTCATCCTTCTTTGCTTGTAGGCAATTTTACGCGATCTGTCCTACAAGTCAAATGCATTAGTTGTAACGTTAGAAACACTTCATAAGGCATATTCATAATGGAAAATTATTATGCATAAATATATGATCATGCAACTATTTAAGCCAATACAACATTCATCCATATACCATGGATACTTTTCTAGATGTCTTCCATCTCTACCAGGACAACATTGAGATTGTGCACTAATCCAATATGTCAGCAAAGAGGTTTCATTCTAAATAAGTATCAATGGAGAGTTGTATATCACCATGAGCTACTTACCCATTACATGCATATTAGTAGTATAATGTCATTCTATCATGCATAATACATCAACTGAATATAAACAAATGCATAACAAAAAAATGAAATGACAATGGAATAATTATCTTTATTTGTTTCGTGGGTATACTCCTTCTTGAGTCTTTAGCTTCATTGTCTTCTTCATTCATAATAGCATTGTTTCTTATATAAATGCATATGGATAAGAGGTTATTCAAGAGTTGAGATCTTCATATTCCTCATCGCTTGAGGGATCTTCTTTGGATGGTGAGAGCTTGATCTTCAGTTGCTCCCATCTTCTCTTCTCTTATTATGAGTTGAGCATCTTCTTGTGTGTGCTCTTCCCGAAGTCTTTCTGAAAGTAATCACTTCCTTCTAGCACACATTCATTGAATGAATGAATCCCATGATCCTGGGAGGTCATTCAAGGTGGCTATCACCACTTCTTCATTCTTCACTTCTTGTTCTACTGCTACAGTTTTTTCTTTGATTTGAGAGACCCCCATAAAGTATGTCTGTATGGTCTCTGCATTCTGGATCTTCACATTCTTCAACTGGTTTCTTAAGGTCATATTCTGATTTACGTTCTTCCCTTCAAATAGATTTTTCAAGGAATCAAACATCTTTGGTGTCTTTAGGGAAGACACTTGTGGTACAAGTTGATCCATTATTGAATCAGCAGTGATCTTCTTGGCCTTGACCAAGTTCTTCTTGTGTAAGGCTTTGAGCCTCATCTCCCTTTGGAACTGGAACCTCTCTACTTATGTAGGTATCCAATTCATTTTCTTCAGAGAGATCATATATATCCATGCTTGTAATTTTTCAACTTCACCAACCTTATCATCAAGCTAATGTTATAGATCACCTTGAAATGAGAACCTCAAATGAAAATAGCAAAGGATTAAATCTTACCGATTTGAGGTGTCCGTCCTGGTTCCAAAGCTGGCTGATCTAGGGTATGTCAGAGAAACCCTAATTTTCAAAACTTGGAATATTTTAGATCTGATTGGATCGAAAGATGGATCTCTTAAAGGCAAGCTGTCCAATGTACTCCTTTTCTGAAAACAGTGGAGGGAAGCTCCCGGAACAGGAAGCCCTAGTTTTCCAATTTCTTCTACAGAAATGTTTGTTACTGTTTCTACAGTATATATGAAATTAATGCTCGTATGCATTTGAAACTTTGCACTGAGGTATCCTCTCTTGTCCCTGTTCCAACACCACAGGTTTCATTAGAATTGGTTTCACCAATTGGGACTTATGATCATTTTCCCAGGGTGACCTGTTACAGGACTGTTCAGAACAGTGAAGTTGTACGGACTACCACATATCACTGTTTCATCTTCTGGGTTTGAAACTAAAACCACAAAAATCACAATCTGTTCCATTTTTGGAACATCTTCATAAATTTCATTTGTACCTTTTTATCCCAAGATATAGCAATTCTCCCTAGGTGTCCTATTTAGGGATAAATCCTGAAAGAGGCTGGAACCCTAACTTGGAGGAATCATATCTCCCAGAATATAGCGAATATGAGGCTGAATTTTGGATACATTGTAAATCAGGATTTTATCTTCAGCTCGTGAACGTTTCAGCTCCCGAACATTCTCCAATCCCGATATATAGTGAATGTACCAAAACTTATCAGTTTTAGTATGTAGGGTTTTTCCAGCTCAGGGTCAAACTAGGGTTTGACTTTCCCGGAGTTTCACCCAACCAAAAATCATGATCTAGGTCTGTAAACTTCGATTTTGATGAGGAGAGAAATCCTATGTTGGGCTCAATCAAAAATTCCTCTTCTATAGAAAGCCCTAATTTTTCGTACCGAAAACTAAAAATGCTCGGAATTGAATTCCACTTCGACAGAAAGATGCGCCCTTCAATGGAGATTCAGCCTAGAATACTTTTGCTGATGGATTATGGAGAGAGACGCAAAAAGTAAGAATCCCTATCTTCTGTAGCTGCACAATGTCTTCTTCTCAAGTTAGCTCTGGTACCATGTTAGATTTTTATGATTCAAGCTAACAATACATTAAGATCTTTAACTGAGAGAATAACAAGCACATCAATCAAACACAAGAGACAATGAACACAGTGTTTATCCTTGGGGAATCCATACATGGAGAAAACCCCACAACTTCCTCAGAGATAGAATCAGCACAAAAAGTAAAACCCAAAAACATAAAGATGATCTCCCGACAACAGTAGTCTCTCTCTTGTCCCAGCAACTTCTTCTCTCACTCATGCGCCCCAATGAGTGATTGTGTGTGTGGTAAATAGAGAGGCTCACTCGCTATTTATATTCTTTCGTTCACTTAAAATCCACTCCATCATGTCAGCCTCACTTAAGAATTACTTACTAGAGCCAACATCTCTAGGAGTGTCTAATAACCCTAGTGCCCCACAACTTGTGGGGACTTTGCCTCCTCTGACCAACAAGGAGGGTTATCCTTAACACAATGGTGGGGACTATTGCCCTGACTTACAATGACTCACCTAGGGTCGACTTTTCTAGGATATTCTAATAACCCTAGGGCCCCACAACTGTAGGGACTTTAACCCTTGACCAATAGGAGGGTTACCCACAATGACTTGACATGACTTGTTTACATTATAGAAACTCTCGATCGAAACATCGGGGCATGACATGACTCAAATACATTACAGACACATCCCAAAATAAACATCGGGGTACAATACATAAGATATACTGATTAATACATTCCGAAGTTACAAATACATCAACAGATAGTGCGTCTTATTTTTCATCAATTAATCTAACTGAATTTGCTAGTGAAAAGGGAATCAAGGTACATTATTCTGCAAATTATTATCCACAAGGTAAAGGGTTAGTTGAATCAACTAATAAAAATCTAATCATAGTTTTAAAGAATACTGTTATAGAAAATTAGAGAAGTTGGCATACATCTCTTCCCAATGCATTGTGGGCAGACAGGGTCACCCCCAATAATTCCTGAGGTGTGGCACCTTATACTTTGGTTTATGGGAAAGAGGCTATCCTACCCCCAAACATTTTACTCCCATCCTCTAAGTTATCCCAAGCCTCACGAGGATCTGGTAGTGAAATTTCACAAGCTCGAATTAATACATTGCTGAAACTTGAATAATCTAGGCTCAAGTCCAACAAAAGATTTAAACACCAATGGGAAATTGTCAAGAGATGGTTTGATAAGAATAAGTCTAGGAAGGGAAGTTTTCAGATTGAAGACTTGGTTCTTAAGTGGGATCACTCACATGATGAAGAGGGAAAACATACGAAGTTTCAACACCTATGGGTTGGACCATTTCAGATTGCTGAAAAGTTAGGCCCCTCGACTTATAAGTTACAGGATGTATAGGGGTGGGAAGAGAATCTTCCTATTAATGGTCTGGTTCTCAAACCTTAGTCCACCTAGTACCTTAGGGACCTGTTTGTACATAAATAAAAAATTTCTTTTCTTATTTTCATGTCTTTTAATTGTTGTTTCTGATTTACTTTAGTTCATTCGATTTTGGTTTCAAAATAAGCATCTATTTTTTTATGATTTGTTTTCGTTGTTTTATTCCAGAATAAGCCAGCTCAATCTTTTGATGCTTGGGGTACATTGGAATCTGAATAAATAGCCAAATTTTTTTAATCCAGGAACTTCTCATTGGAAGTTATCTATGATCAAAACAAGATTCTTTAATTTAATAGACTATTGAAGAGAAGTTATTTTAAGAACACATTGAAGTCCCATTTAAACCATGTAAAATAACTGAGGTAGATGAGGTCTAGAATACTATTTTGGGGCTCCATCCACTTTTACACTAATATCTATCCTAGGAAGCTCACCGCAAAAGGCTCACAGAAAGGAAGCATAATGGACAAGTGTATGGTATTCACAATGATCCCATGCCACAAAATGAAATCCAAAAGGCTTAGTATAAAGAGTCAAGATTCCAGAACAGAAAATATATATCAAATATATATATTGAAGACATAAATCAGTAAAATGATTGGATTGCTCAAAAGGTTCTTCTCCGTCCTTGAGCTGAAACAAGTCATCACTCACACAAAAAGACACTATGGATGGAAGAACCTAAATCAAATCTCAAATATAAAAGAAACAATCTAGGAAGACTCAAAAGACAAAAATCTTAAGCATTAAAAGAATGCAAAAGGCATAGGAATGAAGAACAAACGAATGCATCTATCTAACTATGTCACGATCATATGGTGCCATATCCAGCAGCAACAAAATATAGAGGTAAAATGAATCTCACATTGTAGCCCCAAAAGAGTTATCGGGACTTTTAAGCCTGGTTACCATACCCTAAGGGACTATAATGAGATGTTCTGAATCTTACACTCTTGGAAAAGTCTATACTCTTAAATGATCTTGAAAGAAGTCTGAGTTAGTTTTTGCTTTGAAAAATCCATATCGCAGTTTTTGTTTTGAAAAGATAGTTTTTTCAGAGATCTGTATTCACCAACTAGTCGCCAATTGTTGCTTCTGCAACCACTACCCCAATGTTTTGTGATTTTAGGGCCCCTCCTTAGATTTTTTAGATTTTAAACATTCTTAGACTACTTTATCTCTCTAAAGATCCTTTCCATGAATTAGTTTTATTTTAACAAGTTATAAAATCCTTTTTTTCAAAAGTTAGAACTCAATTTTTTTACCTGATGTGTCGGCTGAACTCATCAAGTTTGGCCGACACGTCGGAGAAACTTGTGTTTTCCATTCGATTGTTTTTCCTACTTTATTGAGTCTCGAAAACATTTTTTGAGTTTGCTGATACGTCGGTGAAACTTGGTCTTTGGAGCCGACATTATCGGTGGGGTGATATTTTCCTTACCGACAAATTTGATCGGGGCTTTCGTGGGAAATCTTGCTAATTGGCGCTGGCGGCCTTGGGTAAACTCAAGAAGGTGAGCCAATTTGATCAAGAGAAATTACCTTTCATTTCCAATAGCATTTCATTAGGATCTCTCCATGAGTTTGTTGACGTTCCTTTCTACGGATTTTTTCATAAAGTTGTGCCAATAGCATCAGCATAGCTCGGGGTTTCGCATCGATACATTCGGCGAAACTTATTGTTTGCATTCAATGAACATTTGTGTTTTTTTCAATGAATTTATTCAGGAATATTTGATGATTCTTCGTGATAATGTCAAAATAACTGTAATGTTGAATCCGACACTGTCGCATATTGTTGTTCTTTCACCGCAGATCAATGTTTTGAGGATCTTGTCAATAGTCTTATTGTCAATGGGAGTTGTCAAGTGCCATATGATAACATCAGAAATACTTCATGGTTTCAACTGACACGGTCCCGAGCGGATTTTTTTTTCTCACTGATTCGGTAAAGTGTCAATGGGGCTTGTGGTTTTGGCGCCAAATGACGTTTTTCACCCATGGGCCATAAATCACCCAACGACCGCATTTTATGCTCTCTTCACAATTTTTTCTATATAATCAATGGGAGGTTTTTTATGGACTACTACCACTTCCTATTTGGAGCACTCCCAATTGACGACTGCCACCTGGAATCCATAGACAGCTTGAGCCAAGATTTACACCAGCTTTCATGCCACCGTTTTCCAGGTAGGATCTAAACCTCATCGTGATTTCATTTTGTTAAAATCGGTTTGGTAAAATGGAGTTTTGAGGGTTTTAGAGATTACAGGGTTAGGTTTCACCTGTGATGTGGTGGTTTAAAGTCTTTCCCAAACTCATAGGGCATCATTTCATTTCTTTTTGGGCTCAGTGACCTCTGGAGGTTTTCCCCAAGTTGAGTTGCATCCTCGGCATCCCTGATTTTTATTTTCTTGTGTGACCATGGGGGTTTTTCTCTCCTGCTCCACACCATTTGTCTTCGCCGCTCAAGCCATGGACATTGGTATGTCAGACACTTGGTATTTCATTGGTGAGGTTTTGGCCAATCGAGTGTTTCGTCGACTATGCCTCCTTTGCTTAACATTTATGTGCAGTGATAGGGGGGTACCATCATTGGATTCATGCAAGGAGAAGCATCGTATTTTAGAGCTTAGCTTAGGTTGTTGAAGGTATATTCTTTTATTAAATCTGGTGTAGGCATTTCAAGAGGTTTCCCCGGGGTTTTGAGAGGGACTAGGGTTCGAGTTTCCCTTGTTTTCAAGGTCACAAAGTCGTCGTGGGGGTTGTTGTTTGCTTCTGAGAGGAGAAGCCCCATCATGTTCATGTTTGATGTAGAGTGTTTGGGTCAATCCTGTAAGAAAACCCTGTTAGGAAACTGTGTAGGTCAATCTTGATCCAAACCACTGGATGATTGATTTTCAGAAATAGAGGTCTAAACCCCATGGAAGCATGTGGAGCTTTCATTTTAACTAATCCAATTGTGACCTAATGTACACCTTATTATGTTTGAAGTAGTTGGATAACCTTTGCTTTATATCACAAGGCCATTTGAGATGTTCAACGATGAGTCGGTAAATTTAGTTTTATTGAATGCAATCTCATGTTTTGTTGTCTAGGTTTCATCATTATCTTGCATCTTAATAATAGTTGTCTGTTTCAGTATAGTCTATTAATGATGAAGGTATGCGGTTTGACCGCAATAACTCTTAATTCATTTCTTGGCATGTTTGTGTTGCAGCCTCAATCCTCATACAACACCATGCCAAAGAAAGGAAAAAAGAAGACTAAGGTCACGAGAGAGGACTCCGACATGGATATGTTACCTAGAATGGAAATTATTTATGAGGATATGAAAGTCGTCATAGGAGTTGAACCAAAATTTAAATGGGGACAAATTTATCAAATGATCAAAGACAAGACCGTTCCAAATGCAGGCTTAGAGGACATACCATTGTATGTAAACATAAGAAAATATTCTATCACAAAAGTAGCTACACACCCTAATATTTTCCCTTGTGCTGACGTGATCGGCTGGATCCTACCTCGGGCAGATGGAACCACTATGATCATGTCAAACATGGAAAAACAACCTTTTGCTTCCTTCAAATCCACCTACATAGCCAAATCTTTCAAGCTACCAGCACCCCAGATTCATATGATGGATGAATGTGTAAGGGATCTAGATTTAGATGTGTTCGAATGTGCTAAGAGAATGATGATATCTAGGAAACAATTTTTCCATAAAGCCTCAGGAGATTACGAGACTTCCAATTTGTGCACCTCGTACTGAATCATAGCCTTGATGCTAAATCAAATCTTCAGCCAAGAAAACAGGAGGTTCTATAAGATGATCTGAATCCCATTGATATATTATGTAACCATGCAGGGCAGTATCTTCAACTGGGAATACATCGTGGTAGATAGCCTGTAATCATGCATAGTTGCAACATTAGGAGGTCTGACTCAAAGGAAATATGAATTCTACATGAGATCCTTTTTTTATTGATTGTATCTTATGTACGCACCCATTCCCAAAGATAAATTTTGATTGGGATCCCACTAGGACTCTTGTGTACTCTGCGTATCAAATCTTGTGGGCACAAAAGTATTTAAGTTTTTACAAGACCATTTGTGAAGATTTTCTGCTACCATTATATGAGCTGCTTTTTCTTAAAGAATGCAATTGCATGTCTAAAGGAGCAATGGAGACGGTAACTGAATATGGAAAATACTTTTTCTCCAAGGAAGGTTTGTATTTGAGGATGTATGGAGGATTCTGGCTCCTTCGCTACTACCAAGATACACCACAGATTATGTCCTCCATAAAGAAGTGGTAAGACAGTTGTACATAGACAAGTTCAGGAACTTCTTGTTTGATATGAAGAAAGTCGTCTACCCACCACTACCAATTTGCATTGGTAGTTATAAATTTTCTAAGGTGAAGAGTCCCCCTGACTTTGTAAGAGAGCTAGAAAATTTCCATTTCAGAGAGAAATGTTTCTGTAGAAACGACGCTTGGGACAAGGTTTCAAAATATTGTGCATCTGTAGGGGTACATTTTGAATACTCTAATCACTTTGACATGGATGAGGAGATATACCGAAATGCATGTAACATGTTGCTTTGAACAAAAGGTTTAGGAAGAAAATCATGACAACGGGAGGCAATGGTAGCAGTAGTAGCACCTCTGAATATAAGAAACAGAAAGAAGAAGATGCCAAGAAGAAGGAAGAAAAGGCCGAAAGGAAAAAGGAAGAAGAAGATCAAAGGAAAAAGGAAGGAAAAAGGAAGAAGAAGAAAGTATGCAAAAGGAATCAGCTGACAAAGCAAGAGAGGAGGCAGAGAGGGAAGCTGAAGAAATTAAAAGGAAAGAGCAAGAAGACCAAGACAGGGAGAATTTAGAACAAGATACTACCTAGGACAATCTAGCAGATCCTCCTTCTACATTGGGAGAAACGATTACAGAAGGTCGCCTCGCTTTTGCACAATTAGGGTTAGTGCCCTTTACTCCATCCAAGCAACATGCATTTGCATGCCTAGATAAGGTAGTCTTCGCCGCCTAAACAAAAAACCATTATTTGGAGGTCCAAAAAGAAGTTAAATGTGGGTACCCAGCCTGAGGTAATCAGAGTTACTGAAAGAGCTGTCAGGAAAGGTACCGATGAATATCCACAACTAATTGCCTCGATCAACATTGCAGCTGCTCAAGAAAATGCCTATAATGTTGATAGATTGAAAGAAACTACAGATCAATACAAAGATAATATGGTAAGAATGAAGGATACTCTGATGAAAGAAAGAGGAGAAGACCGAGAAATGAAGAGGAAACAAGAGGCCACTCTTTCAGAGTTTGAACGACTATAGGAAGCTTACCAAGTTTTAGAATCAAAAAATGAGTCTTTGGTGCTTTCAAAAATCATCACTGAGGGAGAAAAGAAAGATCTTCAAAATAATATTTTAGGTCTAGAGGTGCAAAAGGCTGCAACTGATAGACAAGCAAAAGAGTTAAATGCCCGAGTAGCAGAGTTGGAGGCATGAAACAGTTCATTGGAAATTCAGCTCAAGGAAGCCAATGAACGACAGGTTGATATTACTCCTCTCTGAGAGAAATCCCTATTAATCAGGAGGAAAGCATATCAAGTCCAGCTAAAGCTTGTAGAAGAAGTTTATAAGATTAAACAGGCAAAAACAAGAAGGTAGGAAATCTCAACTGATTTCGAAACAAGGACATTAGAAGTTGCAGAAATTATTTAGGGTCAAATGACTTGGATAGAAACTAATGCATCATTTCCATAACACTTTCCACAGAAAACTCCTGAGAAATTGAAGATAGAGTTCAAACTCATGGATTTTAGAAAACAGGACCGCAGAGCAATAACAGATATACAGTTAAATCAATAAACAAGATGCAAAACACATTAAAACATTTAAGAGAGACACAGATATAACGTGGTTCACCCAAACGATGGGCTACATCCACAAAGAAATTGCTAGTCCTTTTATTACAGTCCAGAAAGATGAAGGGATACACCCTGCAGCAAAACTGTTGCACTTCCTCTTCATGCTCTCACAGTCTCTCTTCCAATACAATACAATACCATACTCAGTCGTTTTACAATGCTTTCTTTTATAGGGGAAATATAATGGGAAAATTCTAGGGTTAACCCAATACCATGGTTCCGCAATACTGTTGGCCAACACACATCCCAAAAAAATTTCTCGGGGGCTCCGCCCCTGAACCCCCATTTTCTCGGGGGCACTGCCCCCAAACCCCCTTGTCTCGGGGGGATTTCCCCCAAACCCCAAGGTAGGGGGAACGAGTGTGCAGTACTCTTGGGTTTCAATCACAACTGAATAATATCTCTAGATCTGGAAGATTAGGCTCCACAACCAACAATGGATTTCAGCAGTAAAGTTGCTGCAAGATTGAAGAGGTGTATGGATTTTTATAAGAGGATGCTCATAACACATAATAGATGTCAAAACTCTGCAGCAAAAAGAATCCAGGAGTTTCCTGACCAAGAGGGACATTTGAAATACCTCCAAGATAGATTGCAGGAGGATGATCTTAGCATACAACAAGTTAAAGGAATCACTAAGAAAGTGGTAAAAATTTTGGTTGCACAAACCACAGTTAGTAATTTCCTTCTGGAAGACCAGCTCAGGGTAAATCCACCCAAAGCAGTAGAAATAAAGTCACAACTGGCGATACATGAAGTGACAGTTAGATTGTTGGAGCCTATGGATTTCAAGACCATCGCTACAGAAGATGTTGCATGGAAAGAATTCATTGTAGGATCAGTTGGTCCCTCCTAAGTTTTGTCTTGTTTACATGTGGCACCTTTTGTAAATTATCTTATCTTATTTTTTTTTTCCTAGTGCGAGTCACTAGAGGATGAATTTTGTAAATCAAAGAGTCAAAGAAACCCAATAGGGAGGGGTAGCCCAAAAGTCATTTGTAAAATGTATAAATAGGGGTAGAATAGAGATTAGAGAGGACTTTCACTAGTGCATAGATGTTGAAGTTATTTGTATGAGAACTATGTCTTTAATGAATAAATAGAACCAAATTTTGTTGGAGGAAGGACTGTACAAGTTTCCAAATGGATTGTGTGGATTGTTAAATACTGAACTATTTCTATTTTAGCCTGCTATACAACTGTGAGATCGTTATAACTTGTTGAATTACTTCTACAGTTTATGAATGATTTTAATTTCTATTAGAAATCTTGTGCATGTGAATGAGTAATGAATGTGTTAATAAAACAGAGCTATCTTTGTTTATCTTTTCTGTTGTAATTATGTATGTAGAATTCGACAGCTACATGTAGGATTCCACTAGCAGCATTACAGTACATTACTCAATTAAATATAATGTTTTCTCCCATGGGGATAGGTAGAGTAGATTAGAATAGATTAGTTGTTTATTTTTATTTTGTAGAAGTGAATGTGGGGGAAGAGGTAAGACAGGAGGTAAGAACCTACGCATCTCTAGTGAGGTTCTTGTACACCGGTCACTTGCATTTAGTTTAGGAACTTGCATTTCATCCTAAAACATAAAATTACATAAATGGTGGACTGGGCCGCAACTGGTAAAACTGACTTAAAATGATCTTTTTAATTCTATGGTAGTTGGGCCGCTAACCAGACGGATTCCCCAATCCAAACTATAAACGATCTAATTGGGAACAATTATTGGGGAGAATCCCTACTCTCGGTACCTGGTATTTTTCCAAGCATCAACAAAACTTGATACAACATAAGCTATATATGGTCTTGTTGAAGCAGGGCCCCACAGCTACAGGAAATGCTGCTATATCGGAAGAATAAATTCAAAGGAAACAGTACCTGAGCGACCAAGAAGAGAGAGCTCAACCACTGCACTTAAGGCAGCGGCGAAGATAAGAGGGCTCAACTACCCTCATAAATGGAAAAGGAGCAACGGGCCGAGGTATTGAAGAAAAAGGACAAAAGGGGAGCAACCGAGGAAGCGGCGCCCATACCCACAATCAGCGCCAGGAAGCGTGGAAGACTGTAGAAAGCTGTGGTGTGACGGAAAGCGGCAGTTCAAGTACAAGTAGGCCTACTGTCAGAGTTAGGGTTTTTGGGTTACTGTGGGAAAGGTCCACAGTGTTGTAACAGGGCGAGACCTTCAAGCCGCCTATATAAGAATGTATCTTGTATTATGAAAGGTTAGCTAGCCAAACATTCAGATAAACAATTAGCTAGTTAGTCAGTTAGTTGTTCTTTGAGTCGAGCTCTAGTTCTGTTATTCAGTCTGTAGTTATCTTATTGTAACCAGTAGTTGGTTCCTTGAGCATGAATGTAACAATCCGTAGGGATTGAGAGAGAGAGAGGAAGAGTATATTGTAAGGAGAAGACAATATAGAAGGAGAAGAGATCTAGGAGAGAAGGGCTCCCGGCTGTGTGCATGGAGTTTCCCAGAAGATCTCAAGCTACACAATAGGTTGCAGTGGAACTGCGTTTACTCTCTCGAGATATAATATAAAAACCAGTTCCTATGGACGTAGCTTCCTTCCTGGGAGTGAACCACATAAAATCAATGTGTTGTACAACTGTTTCATGTGATTGTGCTTTACTTAGTTTCTATCTGTTATTCGTTACATGAACTTTGCTATCAGTTAATGAATGAATGTATGTTATTCGTCAGTTTACAGTAACATGGAAGGTTAATCATGAGTTGGATATATCAAGTATTCTGTGTATGATTTTATCAGTGCTTGATTCACAACAATAACAGTTACAGTGTTAAGTGATTCCTGCATATTTAGTCCAGCAAGATTGAGTATAGTTGATGTTAAGTGTGTTGAACTGTAGAAGCTCAAGTAAGGATGTTTGACACCCTGTCGAAGGCTAACTGAGTTATTGTACCCAGAGAGAAGATATTTGGACCTTGAGGGTCACATTGAGTCTTACTCTAGAAGATATCGCACTGTCGGAGGAGCTACGGTGTGGGATATCGCAGCTAAAGACTTGAAGAGAAGAGAGTTTGCGCATCATCCGAGAGGCTGCGATGCGATAAGAGCCAGTCACATTGTAGAATCAGCTAGGACGAGAGGGATAGCACTAACAGAGAGAACCCACTGGCTAAGAAGAGTCACGAGGCACTAGGATGCTACAGAACCTGGTTGAGGAAACGTGATTCTTCAACCACCCCATCTAAGATCACTTCGGGTGAGACTTCAGGCCATTCTGCGGTCTGTTGCCGAAAGGGCCAGTGAGCTAGGGTTATTGTTGGTACATTAAAGTAAACCCGAGTCTGCCCCCAGTTTGACCAACAGGTCTTGATACAACATAAGACCAGTATCGATACAACACAAGACTCCAATATTGATACAACACAAGATTTTGACCTTGATACAACGCAAGGTTCTGGCCTTAATACAACATAAGGTCCTGATCTTGATACAACACAAGATCATGCATCTCTCATGAATAGGACTTGATACACCACAATGTCCTAGATTTATACAACACAAGATTCCTGAATTTAATACAACATAAGTTCCGGACTTGATACAACACAAGTCTCTTAACTTAGTACAACATAAGTTTATGAACTTAATACAACATAAGTTTTGGAATTGTTACAACATAAGTATCCTGGAGAATTGTGAGGATTAATTGATCCTCCTTTGTCCAATATATTCTATTTTGTCTATTTTCCTAACTTAGGGGGTAATTATTACTATACTAGAGTGTGAGGGACACACATAGAGGTTATTTTCCACTTACTGCATGTGCATGCATGATTTTATGTGCTATTGAGACCAATCCTTACATTATAGGAGCCCACTATGAGTGCCACCAGCAGCCTCCATCAGTTGGTTGTGGTTGGTAAGCAGTTATGCTGAGTCAACCTCTAGTTACAATCAGTTAGATCACTTTCAGTTATCCTAGCACCAGTTTTTCATGCATGAAGGGAGAGTGGTGCCTTTTTCCCACCTACCTCATCAGTAAACTAATTGTATATTGATTTAGACATCCAGAGTTAGACTAGTAAGTTCCAGTAGTGATTTAGACACACTGAGTTAGCTATTCAGTGACCTTGAGCTGGAAGATTTGAATCATATCCACATTATTCAAGTTCTATTTATTGTATAATCATTGTATTATTGATTAATGAATAAATATTAATATTCTGATTATCTGAGCAATTCTTATCCTATTTATCTTAAATTTGTGGCATGAATTTCCTATTCAGTGTACATTATCTTTGATTATTCCACTGCATAATTCCCTTCCTACAACTTTCATATTTTCATGTAGATCAATGGTTCAAAAATTTAACATGGTATCAAAACCTTGTTCAAGCTAGCAGCAAACCTTGTCTAAACTCCATTGTGTACCAAAAGCAGTTGATTTTCCACATAATTCCTGGAATCACAGCATTTCTCCCTCTAGATTCTATCCAAAGAAGTCTATCTAGGTGTGATGGACTCTGATAAATTGCATGTGTCGAGGTGGAAAGGATTGAACTGAGATATGATTTAGAATTGAATTGGTTTTGGAGTGCTCTTTGCAGGTACCTACATAGCTTCTTGAGGAATTGGTTGATCAGTATATCGAAAGATGGAGAATTCTTCAGCTCTCGTACCTAGAATCCTTACACCCTTCAATTGCATTGATTGGAGGGTAGATATGCAGGTTTCCTTGCGCAAGCTTGGTCTATTTAGGATGATAATGGGCATAGAATCTAAGCCCCAGCAGTATGCTAAGAAGAACAATTTTTTGAATCGGATTGATGAAGCCTTCAGATTCATGTGCACTCACATATCCCGGGATCTTGTTCCACCTTGAGGGACTAAGGACTCCAAAGGAATATTGGGAAAATATTGAATCATTGTTTGGAAAACAAGATGAGATTTGAGGGCATATTTTGGAGAATGAGCTCATTTCACTACAACCCAGCAATTTTGAAACTATTCAACAATTCTTACAAAATATAAGTCACTAGTATTGCAATGCAAACAATGTGGATTAGAGAGCAAAGATGAGCATCTTGTGTTGTTAGTGCTGAGAAATATTGGGTCAGAGTACTCAGTCTTTGTCTCTACATTCCATTCCAGAATAATTTCTATTCCTAAGTGGAAGATGCCTTCTCTATATGCTTTTGTTGAGTCCTTGATACAAGAGCAAGATAAATTGGTTCAAATGGGAGTGATTCAAACCTCCAAGAATCAAGCACTCTTCGTAGGATACTCAAAAAATACGTAAGAAAAAGGGAAGCACAAAGGAAAGGAGACCCAAAACACTGATTTGAAGCCAAAGGAGAATCATATATATTCCTATGGACCCTCAACTTCTAAGAAAAAGAAGAAATTCAAGAAGACTAGTTGTCCCTACTATATGAGAGGCTTTCATCGAGAGATCCAGTGCGTGAAGTAGACCATCGACCAGCTGTCAACACTCCTTGAATAGAAAAATATTGCTCGTCAACAAGGAGTAAAGAATTCTGATCCTTGACAACAGAAAAAATATCATGAGAGGTTCCATGCCTTGAAGGCAGGCTTCACTCAGTCGAAGGATTATTTGATAGATTATGGAATATCCAACCACATGGTTTCCTCCAGGGAATCATTCATGACTCTAAATCTCTCAGGAAGACCTAGAATTCATATGGGAGAGGACTCTCAAATCCCAATTGTTGGGAGAGGTTCTATTAAACTCCAGCATGGTGAGTTCAAGAATGTACTCTATGTGCCCTCTCTTGTAGCAAATTTGTTATCTGTTTATCAAATGACTCATACAACTTCCCAAGAGAGTTACATTCAACTCTAGTGCATTATAAATCATTGAATCATATACTGGAAATATCATATCAAAAGGGTTTGCTAATCATGCCTCCAAGGCATATGAGTTTCCCCATTTCCTTCCTGCTTCACTTACAACATCTCTATTGACTCATGCCAATAACATAAGCAAGTTGTGACATGAGATATTTTGGCATCTCAATTTCAAATATCTTCAGAAACTTCACAATGAAAAAATGGTTTAGGGATTGCCACTCATCCAAACATCATATGGAGTCATCATATGGAGTATTTCCTGGTTGCTTGGTAGGTAAACATCCAAAGAAGAGATATGAATTTGAGAAGGAAAATAAAGCTGCCTCTACACTTAATCATATATGCAGTGATGTCTCAGGACTAATTCCTACAACACCAATCAATGGATCCAGGTATTTTCTTACTTTTATTGAAGAATGTTCAAGGTTTTTCTAGGTTTATTTTATGAAGCAGAAATCAAAGGTATTCAAAAATTTTAAAAAAATTTAAATCCTTGGTTGAAAATAACTTCAGAAAGAAGATAAAGTCCATTAGATATGATAATGGATGTGATTACATTAAGGGATACTTTTAGCAGTTATGTGAATCATAGGGGATTCGAATGGAACACTCAGTTCCATACACACCACAACAGAATGGTGTGGCTAAGAGGAAAAATAGATCATTGAAGGAGATGGAAACTTGTCTTCTCCAAGCAAAGAATCTTCCTCCTCTTTAGGATGAAGCTGTAAACTATGCTTCATACATTCAGAATAGAGTGCCTCAAAAATCAGTGATTGGGGACACTACTTTTGAAGCACTATTGGGGCATAAGCATGATGTCTCACACTTAAGAGTTTTTCATTCCAAAGCTTGGGCCAGAATTCCTATGGACAAGAGAAATGCCTTCTAAGCCTAAAGTAGAGAATGCATACTACTGGGATATGTTGAGGATGAAAAACCATATAAATTAATGGATATTGAAACTAGGAAGTGCGTCATAGAGTGCAGTGTTCAGTTTGAAGAAGATCACTTGCTTGATCCACCACAATTTGAAGCAGAAGGAGGTATAAACACTCTTCCATTTCTATTTGATGATGATCTTTTGTCTCATGTTTCAAATTCAAATGATGAGGAACAAGATCGCCATGATCTTGATATTGAGGTTGTACCTCATGAGAATCTAGATCCAAATCCAACTCCCATTCTAAATCAATGTCCTAAGCCTAAATGGGCCCAAAAGCTCATTGAAGCAGTTGGGAATGGTGTTGGGAATCTAGATGACAGAAGAAGAACATGGTCCCAGTATCAGAATAAATATGTTGCACTCTCTCATATAGCTTCACTATCTTCAGAGTGGTGCAAAAAACTTCCAAAAAATGATACTTGATGATAGCGAATGATTAATAATTTGGCCCACTGAAGAACAAAATTGATCATTCCATTCCTCCTCCAGAAAGAAGAAACACAAGCAACATTCATAATATTGGAATAAAATTGATAGGTTCACATGCACACTCTCAAGATGTTGATGCACATAAGAACCAAGATACTGCATTGCTGCTCCACAGTGCTGCACATTGCAGCAAATTTTTCACAAGTTTTACTCGAAGAGAAAAAATTTCTCTTAGGTATAGTTAAGTTTCCTGATTCCTGCTTATTTTGAGGGGGGGGTTCCCATGAGGTTTTTCCCATTTTCCTTAGTTTATTAAGTAGAATTTTATGTCATTTAGATTGTATGGGTGACTCTTGTCCTAGTTTCCAGGGCCCAAGTTGTCCAAAGTTAGGATTAAGGGGGGGTGTTAGGATTAATTAAAACTCCTTTGTCCATATAGTCTATTTTGTCTATTTGCCTAACTTCGGGGGTAATTTTTACTTACTAGAGTGTGGGGGACACACATAGAGGTTATCTTCCACTTATTTAATGTGCATGCATGAACTTATGTGCCTCTAAGACCAATCCCTACATTATAGGAGCCCATCCTAAGTGCTACCAGCAACCTCCATCAATTGGTTTTGGTTGGTAAGCAGTTACGTTGATTCAACCTCGAGTTACAATTAGTTAGATCACTTTCAATTAGCCTAGTGCCATTTTGCATGCATGAAGGGAGAGTGGCACCTTTTACCCACCTACCACATCACTTAACTTATTGTAGACTGATTTAGGCATCCAAAGTTAGACTAGTGAGTTCCAACAGTGATTTAGACACATTGAGTTAGTTATTCAGTCAGCTTGAGCTAGTAGATTCGAATTCTATCCCCATGATTTGAATTCTATTTATTGTATAATCATTGTGTTATCGATTAATGAATAAATATTAATGTTGTTATTATCTAAGAAATTCTTTTCCAATTTATCTGAAATTTGTAGCATCAATTTCCTATTCAGTTCACATTCTCTTTGATTATTTCACTGCATAATTCCCTTCCTACAACTTTCATATTTCCCTGTAGATCAATGGTTTACAAATTTAACAAGAATGAATCCTGATGTTGTACATTTAACACAAGGAAGTATCCCAAAAATGGTTCATTTAGTTTCACCTCGGGATACTTTAGTTTAAACATCTAAGCATAAGCTTTTGGGTTAAGTGAAGTTATAAGAACCCCTTCTTCGTCGACCACTATTGTTGACTTCGCGTCAACATGGTCATATATCCATCTTGTTGCGTCATTATTTGGAATGGCAGTTGGTTTCACTATGATGTAAAATATATTTCTTCTTCTGATGTTCTCACATACATCAATGGCATCATCATCAGGGGGGAAATGTCCCATGGCATAAATTTGGTAGAGTTCATCCCATGCGGCATGACCTTTGAACCCAGTCAAATGAATGGTATCAGATAATGTTATCCGTTAAGTCACAATAGGTGATGGTATTTATTCAACCTCCCTTAAAGCATCCTCCTTGCATCTTGATGTCTTTGACATCTCATAGTTGAAAAAAAATGAAAAATGAGGAGACACTACAACAAATTTGGCTTTTAGGTGGGGTTGTCTTCTTCCTCCAAAAGTCACTTTTTGGGTCATTTTTGGCTTTGGAGAAGGTCCTTACAAACCACCTCTAATAGCACCGACGCTAAAAGTTTGGAATTTTAGGGGCAGTTTTGGAAGAAATAAAAACCAACCCTAAAAGTGAATTTTGAGGGCAGTTCTAAACCCACCCCCCAAAAAGTGACTTTTAAGGGAGGTTATAAACCCCCCTCATAGACACCTATGGGGGCGCTTCCAACCCCCCCAAAAGTATTTATTACAAAAATTTGGGGGTGGGTTCAACCCCCCCTTAAAGCTCCATCTTACAAACCTTTGGGGGTGGTCTTAACAAACCCCCACCAATAGCACCGACACTAAAATTTTGGACTTTTAAGGGCGATTCTGGAAGAGATCAAAATCGACGCTAAAAGTGAATTTTGGGGGAGGTTCAAAACCCACCCTAAAAGTATTTATTACAAAAATTTGGGGGTGTTTATAAACCCCCCTTGTAGGTACCTACGGAGGTGGTTCGAAACCCCCCCTAAAACTCTTTACAAACCTTTGGGGGCGGTTATAAACCCCCCTCAATATATAAACTTACAGGGGTGGTTTTGAATCCCCTTCATTGTAACATACAAGAAAAGTTTTGAACCCTCCTGGTAGTGACATATGAAGTCAGATTAGAAACCCCTCGTAGAAACATACAAAAATGGTTTGAAACCCCCCTATAGTCATAATAAATCATAATAAAATATATTTTAGTAAAAATATCAATATCGCAAGGGCACGAAAGAATCGAACCTTTAATATTCTTCTTGTAAAGCAGGCGCTCTTCCATTGAGCTAGAACCCTTTAATAATTGGGGAAAGGGCAATATTAACACCAAGATTACATCATTTGTAATTCTAAGAAAATACTAAGAATCCCAACATTGTTTCTGACTCGAGAGACCTAAGGAAGTAGTCTGAATGAAGGATCAAAGAGCGAAATAAGGATTCCTCTGTTCAGTAAAATAGTTTTTATTGATGGAAAAACTGTTAGCGAAAGTCAAATATATAGTGGCAGGCTGAAACTAGTAGAATAACAAAGGAATAACCCTGTTGCAGATTGCAAGTTGAATGACAAACGAATAAACCTGTAGCAAGTTGAACGAATGAGATCGATCATCCAAGTGAATCGACAACTCACAATGTTCTTGTTGAATGAACTAGCACAGAGGTTAAACACGTACGAAGTGAAAAAATTCGGCAAAAGATCAAGATCGTACAACTGAGATTAGCTCTGCTAAAACAGATCAACGGTTCGGAAAAATAATTAAGGAAATTGAAAAGGCACAAAGCAATTAGTCAAACGTGTGAATTCCGAATTTCACAATGTGGAAAGGAGCTTGCGGAAAATACAAGTCTGGAAAGAAGAAATCCCGAAAGTCGGTTCTACAATAATCAAGATCGAATGAATTATATTAGTCCTGCACTAGATCTAACAGTTAAGGATTAGTTCCGACGGTTAAGCGGAAAAACGAAAGTTCTGCCAAAAATAAAGATCGGATGACTGAGCTTAGTTCCGCTAAAACATATCAACGGTTCGGAAAAAGAAGTTCGGAAAGAGGGAAGGCAGAAAGTCGAGATACAATTTGAGGAAATGTTACTTTTTTGCATCCTGCATCCCGTATCCCACAATCTAGAGATTGATGCTCATGGAGAAGCTCGATGAAGATCAACGATGGAGAATCGTTGAAATAGAAACTTGGTGCGGAAATATGATTTCAAAAGGTAAATATGTATAGTAGATCAATGGTCTGGAGAGATTCAGACATAAGATCAACTGTCCGGGTTGTATCTGGAGAAGAAAATTATGAAAGAACTAGAAAACAATAAACAGGGCTGCGGAAATGAGTTCTAAGCTATGGGAAGACCAAAACCGTGACTTTATTGAAACTTAACGATGAAATGATGCGACGGTTGAACGGGTAGATGATGAAGAGTTGTGTCTGTAAGTAAACATTAATGATCCAAAAATGAAAGAGCACAGCTAGGGAGAGATGTGTTGATAAGAAATAGGTAAAGGGTATTTATTGAATGAAAGTGCAAAGAATTATGTGTCTCTGTTAAGAAGCTTGACAAAGTCCAAAGTGCATAGTATACAACTATTCCTAAATACTGAGAAAATCATTACAGGGTGGCAGAATGGTGCTAGGGCAAGCCACAGCTATGTAGAAGTCAAAGCCTCCTTCCAGTCGTAGCTAGAGAATTGGGTGTTGTAGAATCCTTTTCTGTTGAAGCAAGCAAAAAACCATAGGGGTGTTGTAGCATCCATGTCTGTAGTTGTAAGAAAAACCTAGGGTGTGTTTACATCCTTTCTGTAGTAGCAAATAAACAATTTTGTAAATTCATCTTATTAATGAGTTTGTGTTGGTGGTTTTCCTTTTGAGGTTTCCACGATAAAAATTTTGTTTTGATTATTGATTTTTTATGTATTTTAAGAAAAGCAGACAATATTGATTCACCCCCCTCTCAATATTGTGGGATAAACCAAAAATTGGTATCAAAGTAGGTTCCTTCATAACAACTTAACCACTGGAAGGAAGATCACATCCAAAAATCACAATGCATCAACAAGAAGGATTGGCCACTAACAAAACTCCACTATTTATCAGAGAAAATTATGCTTACTGGAGTGTAAGAATGAGGTGTCATCTGATGTCCCTGGGATGGAAGCTCTAGGCAGAAACCGAAAAGGAACTTAAAATAGGAAACCAATACCCTTCAGACACAGTTGAACTAGGTGAATATGAAGGTAATTCCAAATTCCTAAACGCAATCTTAAGTGGTTTAACAAACTTGGTATTTACTAAAGTTATGCAATGCACATCTACCAAACAAGCTTGGGACAAGTTGAAAATTATCTCTGAAGGAGAATCTAAGGTCAAAGAATCCAAACTTCAAACATATAAAGGTCAATTTGAAAGTCTTAAAATGAAAGAAGAAGAGAATATTGGTGAATACTTTCTTCGTGTAAATGAAGTTGTTAATGCGATCAGAGGGCTTGGAGGAAAATTAAAAGAAAAGGAAGTGGTAAGTAAGGTACTAAGACCATTACCAATGAGATATGACCCAAAGGTTTCCACCTTATAAGAATGAGATGATATTAAAAAGGTAACAATGGATGAGTTACATGGAATTCTCACTGCGTATGAGATGAGAACAGGACAAAATGGATCTAAAAGAAAATAAGCAGCTTTTAAAGCCCCCTTAAAAAATCAATCAGAAAACCCAAATGATGAGGAAGCTATTTTCATTAATAAACTTGAGAAAGGGACTAGAAAACACAAGGGTAAGTTACCTTTAAAGTGTTTTAATTGTGGAAGGATTGGACATTTTGCCTCTAAATGCACCTACACTGAACAAGATGAGGATGAAGAAAAGGAACTTCAAAGTTCAAAAAGGGTAAACCAAGAAACAAGAAAAAACCCTATGGGAAAAAGAAAATTGTTTACACCATGGAAGGCAGTGAAGATTCAGATGGAAGTGAAGTTGAAGAAACTAAAGTTTTGTTTATGGGCCTAGATGCTCAAACTTCAAATAGTTACTCAGATGTAGAAGGAGAAGTATACCTAAGAGCTGAACTTGTTAGCGCCCTTGAAGAACTTGAGAAATGTAGGAAAAAGAACACACAGACAAATCTTATCATCAGTCAGTTGGAGGCTCAACTTCTAGATGCCAAAAAATTTGAGGAGGGCCTAAACCTACAGCTCAAAAGAAGAATACAGGATTATGAAAATATTGCAGAAGAAATCAAGTAATTCAAGAGAAAGCTTGATGAAGGATCTATCAAATCAAAGTTTGAGAATAGCTCAAGGATTCTAGATGACATTCTGAGTAGCCAAAGACCATCAAGTGATAGGTCTAGTTTGGGAATTTTTAAAGAGAAGAAGCCAGAGAGGTTTCATGTCACTAATCAAGAAGGAAGTAAGAAAAGCTATGCTGAAGTACTAAAGACTCCAGCTAAAAAGGAAGGAAGAAAGAAATCGGGCTTAATTTCTCAAGATAAAAATAGAAATAATATAGCTCCCAAGAGACCAAATAGATATCTGCATATATTTTTAGGTCACTTCTTTTCTTGTACTAATTTTGCTCATAAAGCCTTAAATTGCATAACTGAAAGAAAGGTTTCTGAATACAAAAAGAAGTCATCAAGTAATAAGTCGAAGGTAAATAAGAATATTTTTACACTACTCCAAAAATATGACATAGAATGTTATAAGTGTAATAGCCATGGACATATGGCAAGAGATTGTAAACTGAAGACTCTTACAAGGAATACTGTTGCAATCAAATCTCAGAACACCAAACAAAAGAAGTATTGGAGAGAAAAGGAAGAAAAGGAAAGTTCCATGATTTCTTTATGTGAAACCGAAAGCCAAAAATTATGGCACTTGGAAAGTGTTTTTTCAAAACATATGACCGGTGACCCAAGCAAATTCATAACACTAAAATATAATAAGGGAAAAGTCACGTTTGGAGACAGTCTGTCATCCAAAATAATCGGCAAAGGGACAGTTGTTGTCAACAACAAGATCAAAGCAGAAAACGTTTTGCTAGTTTAAAAACTTAAGCCTAATCTTCTCAGTGTAAGTCAAACATGCCACCAAGGACACATTTGTATCTTTGACTCAGAAAAATGTGAAATCAAGGATAAGGAATCAGGAAAGGTCGTTGACATTGCTATGAGAAATACAAACAATGTATACATCTTGTAAAATGAAAACCAATGTTACTTAAGTATGGTAGATGAAAGTTGGTTATGCCACAGAAGTTTGGGACATATAGGTTTTGACAATATTGCCAAAATAAGCGTGAAGGAATCTATAAGAGATCTACCTAAAATTGTAGTTCCTCTAAACACTGTGTGTAAACATTGTCAACATGGGAAGCAAACCAGAGTCAGTTTTAAAATAAAAAAAAGATATGACCTCACACCCTCTGGAAATAATACACACAAACCTTTGTGAACCAACCAGAACTAAAAGTCTGCAAGCAGATTGCTATTTCATGTTTCTCATTGATGATCACACAAGGATGACCTGGGTGGAATTCCTCAAAGAAAAATCAGAAGCCTTTGAAAAATTTAAAATCTTCAAGAAAATGGATGAAAATGAGTTAGGTATGAAAATCAAGTGTACCTTTTGTCCTTGTATGTTACCCTTGAGCCTCAAGGTGTGAAACCTCAATACACCTACGAGTACTACAATTTTTCATGTCTCAAGAGGGAGATGTTTATATTCTATTGTTTCATACCCTTCTTCTTGGGCTTCAAGTTGTGCTTCCTCCTCCTCCCCCCCCTCTTCATAATCTTCAGATAAAACTTCAATGTAGTGTGCCTTTCCCTTGGCACATTTATGTCCAAACCCAAGGTTGTTGGCATGTGAAACATATCTTCTTTCTTATAAGTTATTCTTTGCTTAGTCCTCCTTTATTTTCTTTGGTTGAGGAATCATTTTTCTACAAATATCTTGTCAAATTCATGGCATCCTTCAATGTGGTTTGCTTGTGGGATTTCATGATCCATCTCAAAGGTTCTTTCAATCCTTCAATAAATAATAAAACCAACCTATTCATAGATACATCAAAAACCATTACTAAAATCTTTTCAAATTCTAACATATATGCTTCGGGAGTTCCTACTTGCTTCAATTGTGTTAGTTCTTTGAAAGGAAGTTTGGGGTCTTTCATCTCAAATATCTACATTTATGAATTGGAGAAACCCTAATAAGATAAATTTGATCATGTCCTAAGGTTCTAAGACCATGGAACCACCAATCACTAGCTTCCCCTTTGAGATGAAAAATGGCCATTTTCAATGCATATTCTTCAATGATAGGATTTAACTGAAAATACACACTTAATTTCTACAACCAAGCACTAGCGGGGATTTGTGAGGAACCATCAAAGGAAGGAATAGTTACTTTTCCCATGGTGTAATTTAATTCATGATTAAGAGGAGGTGCTGTTATCTCCCAAATTGACCACCGTCATTTTGGATGATAGAATGGGTAAAAAAAAATTTATTTCCATAAGTCATGGCCTTCAAAATTCAAAATCTCAGCTTTTGGCTGTTAATTAAGTATGTGAAAGTTTACTTAAGTGCCGAAACAGGCCAGTTTCGGCAACTAATATGGTTTGCTAGAATGACTTTTGCTGCCGAAAATGTTTCCATGTGCAAAAATAATCTCATGCTTCCAAATACGCTCCAATGTCCAGCTATATGGTGACTTCATATACAACACCTTAAAGAGCTTTTATCAGCGGTACAAGATCCTTACACATGATATTATTATGACAGATTGTTATTCTTTAGATGTCTTTGTGTTTACAGGTGGCCCTTAGAGGGAACGGAACAGTTGCATCAAGCTTTGGAAAGCAATTACATTTAACAGAAGATAATGCCAGTTTCAGGCTCAGCTTCAGCGTTTTGAAGAAACTCTAAAGTCTAATCCTGAGGATCTTCAGGCTCTAGAGGGCGCAGCTGTTGCTCATGTAGAATTAGGAGAACACACTGAAGCTTTCGCTCAGAGCTACAATGGAAGAACAACAAAGATCAACAAGAGGAATTTTTTGCTGAAATCGTGTGATCTTGCGGGGAAATTTTGATGGCCTTCCCGAACTCCAAATTCAAATCTGAAAGCACCAGTGGATAGCTTATGTTCTGTAGATCAAAATCGACTATTTGAACATGCAAAACGGACATCGGACGGCTAAGAAAATCGATTTTTTCCAAAGGCAGTTTTTTTTGAATTTTACAGGCTTTCGGCAGCTTAGGCGAGCCACCACAGCGCTCATTAGCTGCCGAAAAGGCTAGCTT
>LPNX010137662.1:214941-231097 GCA_001517045.1 Pseudotsuga menziesii
GGTGCCCTATTCCCACTTCCTCCTTGCTTAAATTGAAGAGAGACTCTAATAAATTGATCGAAAGGTAGGAGTTTCCTACATTCATCACTTAGTTGTTGCCAATCATTTCCTGCTTCCCTCACATCATAAGTAGTGTAAGGGCCTTCTTTGGACTCTAAAAAATTAGGTATTGCAGGGCCATTCTGATTCTTGAACTCATGGGGTTAGTTATGAGATCCAGACTTTGAAGAAATGGCTTCCCCATTGGTCTTCTTCTCAACATGAGGTGAATTACTACTACTCCCTCATGTTGAATTGTCCCAATGTTTGTTATCCAAAAATTCAAATCCTTGCATAAAATGTTTGGTCATCCATTCAAGAGTTGCCTTACTGAATGTTTTAAGGTTCTCATTATATTCTTTGTCATCCATATCTCCCAGTCCTAGTTTTTCCTTAATCTCCTTGTAAAAACAAATAACTTCTCCACTCATGGATCATGATGAACTTTTATCTAGGTGGTATCGACTCGGGTTGAATTAAAAACTTTTTTTGGTGACTTAAATATATGTGGAGTTATTGCATTCCCATGTGAAGAGGTTCTCAACCTAAGCTCCAAATTTGTATATAAATAAAGTCATCCTCCTAATCCGTTTTCAAAATCATTTGGAGTGATAAATGTTGCTAGAGCTTCCATTGAAAATAGTTACCTACTTGCACCAATCTCCATTCCTCCATTGTCATATTGTTATGTTTTTTTCGACGAAATATAAATTATAGGAAACCCTACAACTACTTACCCTAGTTTCAAGGATAGTGTAAGGGGTAAGTCATTCTATTGTAATTTTTGTATCCTAACTGTTACACACAATTCTCGACATGACCATGTAATGAGAACCAAAACATCATAACATGCCTCGAATCCTAAAAATGTGAAGTTAAACACTGGCCATGAATCATTATTTCAAACTTGTGTCCACCACCGCCTTTTCCCTTTTATCAATGTGCATTACCCCTATCAGCAATGCCACTTTCCAGTTGAAAAAAAGAGGTTCCACCACCTTATCCCTTTTAGAAATAGTCGGTGTTTCCCGGGTAACGCTCTGTCTCAATAGAAAAAGAGCGGTGCTCGAGTTTTAAAAGGAAAAGAAGAAGATTCACGAAGCTTCTCGAAGATCATCTTCATGGCACCCACATTCCTACACTCCTGGACCACCTAGGCTCGAGATCCATCCTTCTAGGATATCCCTTTCACCTCACCCATGAGAATATCAACCATGTCAATCATCCCAAGGGCTATAAGTAGTGGCTCACCCCCCATGGGTAAAGGCAGGAAAGTTATGCTACAGCACCAAATTTCTAGCCAAATCTAGCCAAGGAGGGTGAGAATTTGGAATACAAGTTGAAGCTTTGGAGGAAATACTTTTCTTGAGTGGAGACATTTCAACACTAAGGCATATCGGTTGTAATCTATCTCTTATTTTTATTGATGCAATAAAATTCCCTTTCCCATAATTCCTATTGTGTTCTAATCATTGGTTTTATTATCAAATTTCTTAGTCATTAATATGAGATAGTATATTGTATTTGGTAATTTTGATCTCATGTGCTTTGTAATGTGTTTTTGCAGGTAAACTATGGAGATCTAGTACTCTTGAATCCTGGAGCATTACACTGTGTAATAGGTGAAAGTTTCATTCCAAACATATACCTATCTTAGGGAAAGTATTGTTTATTGTTGTAACTCATTTGTTCTAGTTGTGAAGGATTTCAAACTAGGGAAACAACTCATGTCTGCAGGAGGTGAGTATTTCCAACAACAAATTCGGTGACCATACTGGGGAGGATAGTCAAAATTTCTTATCTTTCTTGGTTCTTAGTTCTTTCCTTTCTTATCAGATCTGCTAGTTACTTAGTGGGATTTAGCTTCAGTTTGACCAAATCTGCTTATATCTGAATAGATCTTAATCGTATGCTTCATTTCCCTACTTTTATTTGTGATTTGATGTTAAAATATGAAAATTAATTTCCTCTTTTTTTGCTTGGTGTTTTGTTTTGAAACCTTCAGGAAACACCACACTTTTATTAAGGGAAAGAAGCGGTGCCACCGTATAAGTTCGGTGGACAATAGGCAGTGCCACCGCTCTGTTCCTGAAGACAAGCAGTGGTGCCCGACTGGTAATGCTCTGAGAAATGGTGCAAGGTAGGGTTTTATCCCTGTGTAATTTCAAAACTTAGCTTGAGTTTTTTTCTTTTCTGAATTTGTTTCTGGCTTTAGTACTGATAATTGATTGTGTATTCAAAATATGGAAAGTGTTAAGAACTTGTTTCACTTCTTTCAAGAGTTGGTATGTCTTGGCTTCAAGTTGTTCATTGTTACACAGTGTACAATTTAACTAATGGCGGATATTGTGTTGTGTTGGGAGAAAATATCTTGGCTTGTTCAGTTGCTTTCTATTCTTGGCTTTTTGTTTTGAATGAGTACTTGAAAGTTATATAGTCATATCTCTGAGTGTTGTTTGATCAGCTGAAAGGAAGTATTTTTCCTATGGTTTTTTTTTTGTTCTTCATAGGTTAATAGAAGATTGTTTTTACTTTTGATTAAGAATAAAATTTTGAGATTGATCATATATTTGTGTTTAAGGATGAACCACTGAGTACTTGATTAGTTGCATAAACTTTCAGGCATTCATGTTTTTCCCTATTTACATGCTCTTTTATCAATAAAAATATATATATCATAGTTTGAGTTAGATATTTTTACATTTGAAGAATTAAAAGAGTTTGGTGTGCCAAGTAGTTATAGCATCTTTCTTTTTGAAAAGAGATCTTATTCCATTTACTTTCAAGATTTTTTTTTTTTTGCTTGTTTTCAAATTGAAAATAGTTCAGCGTGTTGTTTGGGATTTTATGTTTGCAAAATGGAAATTGAATCAGTATCTCTCCTATAAGTAGGGCATACCCTGAAAGATAAAGTGAAAATTTTCATGAACATGTGGCATGGTTTTACTTTTTCTGTACTCACTTCATGCATTCACCTAATCATATAAGATAAAATTAATGCTAGCTTTAGGTTAAAATATTTATTAACTTGAGTGATAAGTTAGAATATGTGTTTTGGCATTTATAAACATCGGAGTTGTCATTCTATTGCCTACACTACAACCCGAGGGCTTGTAGTTCTTCCACGTACCAACTGGTATATCAAATGCCATTTCACGTACACTCGAGGTATATCGAAAGGTACTTCACGTACTCAGTAGTATATCTGGAGGCTCCTGTCGAGAGCTTGTGCATTATACAACACTAACACGGATTTGAGCTCCCACATACCTTGAGTATATCGAGAGACCCTTCTAGGACACCCTAAACCAACTAAGAAAATCATGTTGGTCGTCTTGTTGGAGAAATACACCGAGAACAACACTCAGGGAGCTACTACACATGTACTATCTAGGTATTCGGTTATTCAGTCAAGGGTATGGTCCCAATCCTCCTTGTCGTGTTTTACTATTGGACCTTGCAGTATATCATGAGTTGCGAAGACTTGACCATCCTAGTGAGGAACCAGCTTTTTATCAGCCCCTCTTGTCACTTAAGTTTGATTGTGACCTTAGCTTGCGTAGGAGTGATTTTATGTGATTCTTCTAGTTTCAAACCCTAGGTTAGGATTTTGTAATCGGCATTCTAGTTGAGTTACCTTTGAGACGATCTCTAAGAGTACAAGGATTACCACCTTAATTTCATCTTATCGTGGAAGAGAGCAAAATGGAATCCATAGACCAAGCTGTTAAAGTTGATTCCCATGTGGAAGGGAATCCAGTTGTGGAAGATGAGGAAGAATTTACTTCTTATGATAATCCCTTGCAATAGAACAACCTCATGTGGCTAATACTACCTTTCATTTTCCAATGGAGTTCAACCTGGTTCATCTGATTGGGTATTCAATCACCCATCGGATGATATCGTAGGAGCAGAGTTTGGCCCAAATGATCCTTTCTGGAGAACTTCCCTAGGGTGATCCATTTCTGAATATGGGACCACTAGGCCCTCCTATGTTACTCCCATGCGAGAGTTTCCTTCAAACACATAATTATTTAAAGGTCTTCAACCATCTATTGATATTTTGCATAACTTTCAAGAAATCCTTAAGAAGATGAGTTCTACTCCTCTTCTCCATCATTCAGAAATGACCCCCCAAGGATACCGTGCACTTTCATCATCTCAAGTTGATCTTGATTTAGGATCAATAGCTCAAGGTGCAATAATTTATGATCCAAGCCAACCCTCCATTCCTACTACTTCAATTCCAAACCCTAGGTCTGCCTCTAGTTCTCCCATATCTTCTACCTATGGGGGGAACCTCTAACTCAAGTTGTTTCATTAGTTAGTGGAGATATTTCTAGTACTAGGCAGAACCCTGTTGTAGGACAGCTAACAGTTAGTGTTCCATCCACAAACATCGATGTGGTTATTCCTCCTTTTAGTACAGGACAACCCTCAAGGATACAACCTACCGTTAATCAACCTTCTTGGGGTTATACTTACCTGAGAAACCAACAACCTGTAAGCAATTTGAATTATAAACCTACATATTCAGGGATTTTATATCCCATAATTCCTTACCCCATAAACATGTTTACACCATGGTGGAAACCTAATTGGTCATATATTCCTATGCCTGGAGGAAAACCTATTAATGTTGTTGGAGGTTATGGGGGGACACCTTATGGAGGTCCACATTAAGGGGCATTACCGGGTGGAGTTCCACCTTATGGAGGACCACCACCTGGAGGTCCACCTTCTGGAGGCCCACCACTTGGAGGACCCCCTCCACCTAGAGATCCACCATCTGGAGCCCCTCCACGTGGAGGTATGCCACCCGGAGGTCCACCTTTTGGAGGCCCTCCTGCTAGAGACTCGGCTCCTTCTGGTGGTCCACCACCAGGAGGATCCTTAGGAAGATCATCTACAGATACACCACCCCAACAGTCGGTATATCAATCAACTTATGGTCCTACTGTTACACATATTCCATTTCAATATTACCAGTATGTACAACCTAATCTTCAGCTTCTGTTTTTGGAAACTTTGTATTTTCCTGACTTGTCCAAGTTTATCAATGATCCCATCCAACATAAACCTTTGTGGCCTGCAATTCCCATTAATTTTCCATCATACATCCCTAAGTTTGATGGGAAGCAGGGAGAAGATCCAAAAAACATGTTATGACATTCCATCTATGGTGTTCTTCTAACTCCTCAATGGATTATTCGATCCGTTTGAGACTCTTCCAGCAACTTTGACTGGTACGGATACCAAGTGGTACATTGATATTTCATAACATTCATTTGTGGATTTCAACTCATTGGCAACAGTTTTCCTTACCCATTTTCAACTACCTGTCTGTTACAAAAATGGTACAGATATTTTGACATCCCTTTGAAAAATACTTCCACCCACATCTCAGATCATATTCATGAGTGGAGGAGACATAAAAGACTGATTAAATCTCCTATACCATACCAATTGTTGGCTGGTTGGTTTACCAAATCCCTATTTCCTCTCATTTCCCGTGATGTGGATGTGGGTGGTGGTGTTACTGAAGAGAAATCTATCATTCAGGCCCAGTGTTTGGACTTAGTTTACTCTCATTCTGGAACCTTGTATGATCTGAACCCTCAAACTCCTCATCCCAGTACCAACCCTACCAAGCCACTTGCAAAAGTAGGTTCAATCCAACCTCCATCCGCAGTGAAATCTGCTAAGCAGCCAAGTACTTCTACCACTACTCTTTCTACTCCTACGGTTTCTGCCAAGGTAAATGTTATTCAAAATATGCAAACACTCAGAAATAAGAAAAAGGGAAAAGGTAAAGGTAAAAATTTAGGAAACCAACAGGAGAACCCCAAGACTGTGACCTTAGAGAATGAAACAAAGGAAAAAGGAAAACTAAGTACCCTTGCCTACTGTGTGGAGGTGACCACTTCACGAAGGAGTTCCCTCATCGTGAAGAAATTCACAATTTTTTGAAAAGTAACCCTACACCAACAATACTTACCGATCCTTTTCCATCTCAACAACAGTTTATTGACCACATGTCTTCACAAGTAAACTCTACCTCTACGAAGGAAATCCAAATGATGTCTGCTAAAACTATTGCATTGACTACACATAGTCAGACATATGACAAACCAACAGAGAAGAAGGGCGAAGGTGATTCTTCCAAGGAAAATCCTACAAATTCTTCTCCTCCGCCACCTTCTAATGACCCTCTTACAAACAAGAAACCTAACCTCGACTTGGTTTTGCGCCCTCCCAAGAGTACTATCCAGAAATTTGTATTCAATCCAAGTGCTCATGTTGCTCAATTCTAAAATGTTGTTGAGGATTTGGCTCAAGCACCTTGTGCTATATCTACACTGGAAGTAATCCAAAGTTGCCCTACGTAGTGTAAAAACATGTTCACAGCTTTAGGGGCCTTAGATCCGGACAATGCTACTACTATTCAATTTGATGTGTAGATTTACAAATCAAGGTTATCCCACCAACTTGCGTTTCAAATCGCAACCAAGGTAGTTGGGAGGAAGGTCCATCGTATTGTATTGGATGAAGGGGCTTCCACTTAAGTTTTGTCTATGCCTTGCTAGAGAGCCATAGATTCTCCTGAAATTACAAATTCACCTACCACTTTGAAAGCTTTCGACGTACTAGGTTTCCAACCTCATGGCTTGTTATCGGCACTATCCATCAAGTTGGGGGGGGTATTGTTTCTATCCAAGTGGAAGTGGTCAATGCTCCTCTAGATTAAAATCTATTATTGGGGAGAAATTGGTTCTATGCTATGATGGCAGTTGCTTCATCATTTTTTCACCCTCTCCAATTCCCTCACTTAGGGAATATTGTGACCATAGAGCGGCTTGATTTTGGTTCACCTAATATTACTGCCGCTACCGCAAACAATATTCCTATGCTAGGGAAATCCCCTCCACCTTATCAATCGATCGGGGTAGCTTTGTTGAAGGATTCATCTCGTATGGGTTTTTTTCCTTTGACTACTCCTTGTACGGAAGTAGCATCAGTAAATATGATATCTACAACTAGGCACATTACTAAAGGTAAAGAAATTGTTGAGACACCTTCTCTAGGTCCTCATGAAGCACTCTATGATGCCATACAATCTTCTTCTAATGTATCCTATGATGATCATCATCTAGTAGCATCATATCCTTACCCTCTACCTTACTGGATAGATTCCCCTCTCCCCACTTTAGACTATCTCTCACGGACTTTCCCATCGGATGAGTCTATTATGGAAATCTTGAGTCCGGATGAATCAATATGGGAAGACCATCACCATATATTTTTTTTCCTTACTAATTCCAATTCGGTAGAATCCGACTTTGTTTCTCTTATCAGTTCTGATATTGTCGAAAACTATCAAACACTTGTGTTGTTACAACACGTTGATTCCGAAGGAAATTTGTGAAATATCACTCAGACGATTCCCATAGACATATCAGCCAAGATTGGAACAGTTGAACATGTTCATGTAGGCCAGAATTGTTCAACAGAAGAAATTGAAATGTATAGAGCTTTGTTCAAGGAATTTTGAGATGTTTTTTCCTAGACATATGAAGAAATTCCTGGAATTGATCCATCCATCATTGTTCATGATATTAAGACTTATCCCACGGCAAGACCAGTTAAGCAAAAACTTTGTCAAGTCCATCCAAGGAAAGTCATGGCAATAAAAGTTGAGGTTGAAAAACTTCTGAAAGATGGTTTTATTTATCCCCTACCACTAAAGGAGTGTGCATGTAATATTGTTCATGTAGCTAAGAAATAGGGAACTATTAGGGTTTGCATCGATTTCAAAGATTTGAATAAATCTTGTCCCAAGGAAAACTTTCCCACTCCTCATATCGATCAAATCATTGATAATTGTGATGGAAGCATCATCTTCTCATTCATGGATGGTTTTCCAGCTATAATTAGATAGAAATATTACCCGTCAACCAGCATAAAATGGCATTCATTTGTCTGTGGGGAACCTTTGCTTATCGGAAGCTACCCTTTGGTTTGAAAAACGCCAGAGCTACATTCCAGCAAGCCATGTCCTATGCACGATCTTAAACACATTGTGGAACCGTATTTGGACGACCTCCATGCTCATTCTCAGCAACGAGAGGCTCATCCAGGACATCATAGGGATATTTTCCTTCGGCGTCATCATTATCACATTTGGCTTAATCCACATAAGTTTGTTTTCTATGTTGAGACTGGACTTCTTCTTGGATTTTTGGTTTCCAAGGATGGTATCCAAATAGACCCTTTGAAAATAGCTACTATATTGGCCTTACCTACCCCAACCAACAGTACTGAACTCCAAAGTTTGTAAGGGAAGGAAAACTTTCTTCATCATTTTGTATGCAACTTTGCAGAAAAAATGCATGGCTATATGTGTCTCCTGAAACAGGTCACTTCATTTCTTTGGTATGACCAGGCCCAATGAGCTTTTGATAATTTGAAACACACTCGCCATTGTTGCACCCCCAAATTATTCAAAAGACTTTATGTTTTATGTTGTCGCCTCCACTACTACCATTGGTATGGTTCTGGAGAAGGAAGATCTGAATGCCCAAGAACATGTGATTTACTATTTAAGTAAGAGTCTTATTGACTCTGAAACCCTCTACTCACATGTGAGAAGCTAGATTTAGATACAGACATCGATGTGCAATGCTCTCGTCATTACATTTTATTACGCACTACAATTTTCCTCGTTGAACATAACCCTATGTATTACATTTTGACTCATCGAGTGCTAGGGGGGGAACATTCCCATTGGATAGTCATCCTGCAGGAATTTGATATTGAGTTTGCTAAGGATACTTCTAAGAAGTACTTCGTATTTGCAGAGTTAATGTGTGACCTTCCCTGTGCTCTCATGGAAACTGAGCCCAATGATTCATTTTTGGATGATTCTTATTCTTAATTAGCACAACTGATCCTTGGTATGGAGATTTGATCATATATCTCTAGACCCAAATATTTCATCCTGAAATGTCCCATGATGATCGTTGACGCATTCGTCACCATGCTAAACATTGCCTCATTCTAAATGACACCTTATACCGGCGTGGTATTGATTCTATTCTCCGATGATGTCTTACTCGTGATGAGGTTGAACAAGTCATGAATGAATGCCACTCTCGAGAATGTGGAGGTCATCTTTCTGGGATCGCTACAACTCAGAAAATCCTACACGTTGGGTATTTTTGGCCTACAATTTTTCAATATTGTCATGAGGCGGTTAAAAAATGGCCACCCTGACAGCTTTTTTTATCCAAAACAGTGAACCCACCCTGCTATGTTACACCCCATCATTGTCATTGGCCCTTTTTCCAAATGGGGCATAGATTTCATGCATTGTAATCCTACCTCAGTCGGGAGGCATGGTTACATCATCGTGGTCATGGATTATCTCACAAAATGGGTTGAGCAAATGCCTACATATGAAAAGGATGGTAACACTGTCACCCTCTTTCTTTTTAATCATGTCATACCTAGGTTTGGAGTTCCACAAGCCATAGTCATTGATCATGGATCCCATTTCCATAATCAAATGATGGCCAAGTTGAGTACCAAGATGGGTTTTCGTCATGAGAACTCAACTCCTTATTATCCGCAAGCTAATGGCCAAGTCGAAGCCATTACCAAAGTATTGAAGACTATGCTGCGTAGAATGGTTGGAGATCATAAATCCAACTAGAACTTAACTCTATTTTATGCACTATGGGCCTATAGAACTTCTATCAAAACAGAAACTGGTTTTACACCGTTTCAATAGGTCTATGGACTAGAAGTCGTCCTACCTATTAATTGTGATATTCCATCACTCAATCTTGCAGTCAAGCTTCTCCCAAACACCTATTATCGAAGAAGAGTGTTTTCTGTATTTGAAAAACCTTAATGAAAATAGAAGAGATGTTGCTTTGGCAATGAGGCACATAAAAAACATATTAAGGCTCAATACAATAAATTCGTTCAACCTCTTGTATTTAATGAAGGAGACATGGTTCTGACTTATGATCAGAAACATGAAAAACTTGGAAAATGGAAGCTGAAATCCATGTTGTATGGTCCCTATATTATCGGTAAGGTATTAGAAAAAGGGGCCAATGATCTTGTTGATTATGATGGGATACCTTTCAGGAGGCCTCGCAACGGGTTGTACCTAAAAAGGTACTATTCTTAGAGACATTTGTGTTGTACTACCTTGTATATATGTACATTGATTGAATTTCTTGTGTGGTTTCGTTATTTCAATATGGTTTTGAGTTCTTGTCAATACTGTTTATACCATGTGTTTATTATGCAGATAAAATGGCTTTGTATTGTTTGGCTAATGGTGCTTGTCGTCATACCCTGAACCTTACTTCAGCTTCTTGGGTTTTATATTCCCTGGGTCCTGACCTAGTTAGTTCATGAGTAGTGTGCTTACATCTGGCCACCAATAATATCACCGAGTACCATGCAGTAATAGGTTTGTTAACCGAGGCTGCATCTTGGGACATTGATCATTTGGTAGTCTTCATGGACTCTCAGTTAGTATTTTTTCACTTAAATCACGTGTATACCATCTAAATCCCCACACTTATTTGTCTTTTTCGAAGAGTGTGTTTATTAGAAAGGTCATTTGAAACTATTACTTATCATCATATACCTAGGTCTTGTAACACAATTTCAAATTCATTAGCCAATTACATATTGGACTGGTATATTGCTCACATATAAAAATTGATAAGTAAAAACATGGTTCATTGTAAATAAACATAAGCAGTAAAAGACATAAAAAATCATGTAAATATCATTCCATAATTGAATACGCATGAGTCGTCAATAGATAAGTCTGTATATATATAAGAGTGTTTTACAAAAAATATGGTCTCGAGACCCCGACTGAAGAACACTGGATTTCAGATATACAAAATAACAAAAGTATTGAAGCTAGATAGATTTCAGTGTATACAGCATATGGGATAGCTAGTGGTGCTCATGATAGCACATAATAGCTCTTGTTATTCTCTGCAGAAAGCATCCAAAATGGCCTGATACTCTAATAGTGTGCCTCTGGTACCTCCTAGGGAGGTCATCCATAGAAATGTCTGGAATATCTAGATTCAACCAGTTGAGGTTCTCCTCCAACTATGTTAGCTCATCATATCCCTTGTGAATGAAGCGGTTCCTCGTTCACCTATCAATAGGGGAGGAACCCCCAAGTCGTGCATCTCCCACATCTGTAAGGAAAAGTAGGTCTCGTTAACATCCATAAAAATTATAAAACATAAAATATAAAAAACAATAAACATCTTAGTATTATATTTACCAATGTCACCCCATTAGGCACCTGCTTGTAGGGCTAGGTCTAGATCTCATCTGAAGTCAGTCCCAACATATGCATAGTTCTCAATCATGAGCAATTGCTCATCCAACCAATGAAAGAAGGTGCTCCCATACATGAATTTAGACCCAACACCACCATGGTGGGCCATGACCTCTATCCAGTGCAACATGTGAGGGTCTCATGCCCTCAGCTCAGTAAAATATACCTACAGCTTCAAATGAGGTACCCGCTCAAAGAATAAGGATGCTAAGATAGTACCATCAAATTGCTTCAGCTCTCCCTGTTGACACTTGGTCAAATTCTCTTTGAAAGTAATCAGTAAATCCTCTTCCCAATTGAATATTGTGGGTGCCATACCCTCCAAAGCATAGAGCATATGAGCTCGAGAATCCTGATGAGCCCCTTGGCTCCCTGAAACTTGCTGCATAGTAAAAAGAACTGTGTGAAGAGGAAGATCCATTACCTTTTTTATTGGTATTTTGTTTCTGGACATATGAGTACCTGGGAAGTAGTGGCGGTCGATGAGCTCCCGTGTGGTAACATCTCCTCCCCGAAGACCTGTCAATGAGATGGGCGCCTTGGACCTGGACAACCCTTTAAGGAAGTAGATTTCTTCTACTTCCACAGTGAGAACATGAGCCCCCACTTCAAAATATTGTTGTTCCAGGTTCCACATTCTCAGGATGTACTCCAAAAATATCATGTGGGATATCATGCGAGGAACATTGAAAAATTTCAAGAGTCAACAATCCCGTAGAGCAGCCCCTACGTCGGGATTAGCTCCAGCCCTAGCATAATCAAGTACATGTTCCCTTTATTTCCATCCAACCATATTCGCAAAAGTAACCTGTAAAAAGACAATTTGACGTATTAGAACACAAAATCAACCATTAAAAATACTTTAAAATAATTAATTTTGGTGTGTCTATTGTGCATTTTAGGGAAGAATGTGGCATCACTCCTGTCCCTTTAAGACAGAGCATTGGCACCATCAATTTCAGCATGAAAAATGTGGTGTCTTTAAGGCATCACATTTCCCAAAAGGCGAAGGTGCGTTACCCTATATGCATTTTCACCCTTGGGCAAAAACTCCAAAACCCTAAAAAAAGTGCATAGAATGAGAAAATAAAACCATAAAAATGTTAGGAACGAGTTTAGCTCTTACTTGGAGCTGACAAATCAGAAGATGGTTGATTGGTGACTCACGGATCCTTGCCTAAATATTGCACACAAATAACTCCAAATGACTCTCCTATTGGAGACATTTACCACCTTACACACTCATTTTGGTCAATTTGGCCTAGTTAAACCACTAACCTAAGTATTATTGACTTAATTAACATCAGAGGAGCACTAGATGACATCATCTAGATCACACCCACGTCTAGCTTCAGTCAAGGAGGCTAACTTTGTCAGAACCCCAAAATTTCAAAAAAAATTAAAATTTTTAAAATACATATAAATTTCAATAAAAGCAGTCGCTAACTGTTTGATTAGTTATCTGTTATTGAAATTAATTATTTGTTGCTTACGTTCTAGCAGTAGAACCGTTCTTTTCAGTTTACTGATTTTGTTCTTTTTGCGATCATACAAAAGAGACTGTCATGTAAAAACTAGGCTTACTTAGCTTCCGAGCTAATGCAGAGAGTTCTTCCTGTTTTTACAGACTACAGGTAAGAAAGTTTGGACGCTGCTTAATAAGTTTTTAAAGCATTTGATTTAAGGATGGTCGCAACAGTGAACTCAGTAAGAAATAGACACTTAAACAAAATTCCAGCATTCAAGGTATAATTATTTCACTGTTCTATTCTTTTACTTCTTGAGGGATAGAAGTTAGTTCAGACAGTAATGATTGCAACCGTTTCCTTTTTAGTCACAATATACTATAGTCTTCAAAAGATTCAAGAAAATTTTCACATCTAACATAGTTGTCAAAAGTATGATGAAGTACTTGAATTCATGTTGTTACAAGTAGAAAAGTAAGTTCAAGATCTATGTTTAGTTATCCATCTCACTAAACTATGTCATGTCTGGAAAGAATACTATACAATGTTAAAGAGCTTAAGCATCCCATTCTTACTTTTATTCTCTCTAGTTTTGAGGTAATTACAAACTCAAAGCATACTGCAGTTAAATAAAAGAATTTAGTAATATAGGGTTTCAAATTTCTCTTTACCATAATTGTTTGGAGATTTATCATTTATTTACAGACAGTAATGATATTCAATCTCAATAGCACCTTTTTATTTTTAGAGATCTAATAGATTTATATACAAACCTGTTAGATCCAGACTACATTATTTAAAGTAAGTAACCCTTATAAATATAGACATTACTTATCATGATTAGGTTATGTAAACCAAGAAAATTCTTTTTCATAACTTAATAACATTTTAGAACTATTTAATAGATTGGCTTAAGGAACCATAGCCAATTCTATGATAAACTGAGGTATAGTAAATGTCTTTACTGAACAAGTCTATAGATTACCTTAAGTTTACCTTCAATCCTCTTTTATCATGATGGATTTCTTAACTTCATTACATAAACGAATAAATATACTTAGTTAAATAATATTCTACTTGGGTTGTTTAATTGCTAGGGTATCAAGCTAGACACTTGCATTGAGATAATACCACTATTCCCTATACAACCCTTGTCAAATCTTTGTAATATAGAAAAGAAATAAGCAAAGAGTAAATATTATGATACAAAGGTAAGATTATAATTTGAAATTTATATACTATGAACACAATCATAAGGGTCGTATGGTTTCCTATGCCCTTAATGATTATTAACAAGACTTTGTTGTGACAAAACAATGCAGGTTCATGCTACGTGCTATTCGTGATAGATGAACTATGGATGAGCAATAAAATGATTGGAAATCATTTGTTGAAATCCGAACTATGCAATGTTACCCAAAACGCATAAAAATCTACGTAACAACGTGGCACTCCCTGGTCCATGCATTTGATTGATAAAAGGTCTCGGTCGAACCCTAACTTCATCATTCTCCTTTTGCCTTCAGGCAGTCTCTACTCTGTTGCGATTTCTCCTCTAGGCGCTGTCATTATTTGCTGTATGACAGCCTCCCCCTCGTCGTTCTTCCTTGAAGATTCTTCCATTGTCTGTAAGAAGGTGTTAGTGTGCCATTGTTTGGTTATTACAAAGGCTATTGGTCAACCTAGGGTTACTCTCCCTCGCCGTTGCCTTATTCAAAACCCTCAACTGCAATTTCTTCCTCCTTCGTGGGTGTTGAAGTATTCCTTGAGACAGTGTTAGATGTGTGCTGCGCAGTCAATCCTTTCTTTCCTTTCTGCAGAAGGTTTTCGTGGGAGTTTTGCAGTTAGATGGTGGCCACGCTTTTCAAATATTCTGGTAAGAGGACTGTCAGTTCTTAGCTTTTGTTCATTAATTTGTTTTTTTGAAAACATAGGGTAGTTCTAACAGTTTTTAATGGATACCTCTTGTTACAGGTCGACTTCTTCCTTCGGTTGGCTGTGTGAAAATACAACAGCGGTTCAGGGTTAACAGTAAGCCTGGTTTTTAACCATGGCCACTACTATTTGTTTGGTCCAACTGGAATAGATTGGTTGCGTTGTTAAATCTGTTACCTTAGGGTTTCAGTTTGCTTGTTACTTTCCTTTTGTTGATTAAATTCATAGTTACAAGGGTTCCTTGAACTGCATGATAGTGCTTGGGCTATGGCCGTGAAAGTATAAAAAAAAGGACAGTTTTACAAACTTGTAATGGTCGTGGCGTGCGTAGTCCCTCACATAGTATTTACTGTGTAAATACAAATGTCGAGAGATGACTTGGAAGAAGGGCTTGAAAACCCCGATTCCACCCTACTGTAAATGTTTTATATTTATAGGGTTGAAACCCTAACTTAAATATGAATTATTACCAGTTCTTTCTGGTTATTTTGAGCTTTCAATACCTTACTGTTTTCATGTATTTATTTAATTTTTGTTTACTTATAATATGTTGACAATATTTGGAATCAGTTGTAAAAGAAAATGTTTTACCTGAACTTTAAAAATTTGTTCTGTTAAAAATAAAATACCTTTGTAACTTATTATAGTAAAAGAATTAGCTCAGTAAGTCGAGCTCACTGTAACACTATTTATTTAATTTACTTTTGCGATGGAGTACTGAAGTAACTAATGGTTACTTTCTTTATAAGTACTGAAAATGGAAATTATCTTCTACTATTAATGATTGAGTTTATCACCCAAGTTAATGTTTGTTCTTAATATTTTAACTTGCATACTTTGTCTATTCAGTACATTTAATAAACAGAACATTGTTGTTCTGGAACTCTCGGATACTTAGTTATTTTAATCGAGAGAGTGTTGGAATTGCTATTATATAATTATTATCCTGCAACGTATAAATAATTTGTGTTTATTTACAGTAATACTAGTTTATTCTCAGTTTATAAAAAAATATGTGATTTAAGTACTCTCCAACTTATTGTTAAATAAATTTGTTGTCAAGGGTTCTGTACTGGCTTAATAACCTGACTTCTATTTGTTAGAGACTGTAAATTTTAATGCACAGTGCATACCTTTCAAATTTATGTAAGACTGTTATACTCTTATTATATTTTATTAATGTCTTCAAGTATTAATTAATTGCTGTATAATACGCAAAGTATAAACAACTTATTTTTACATAGTCTTTATTTATTTGTACATAGAGTATAAATAATCTAAGTTTGCAATTGTAATAATAAAATATTACTTTAAGTATTACATTAGTAAT
>LPNX010137662.1:231450-252229 GCA_001517045.1 Pseudotsuga menziesii
GATTTTTTCAAACTGGAAGATAAACAATTATAGGGTTTAAACAGCAGAAATACTTAGTCTATCTTTTCTTTATTACAACTAGCATAATCTTCTATCTGTTCTTTGCAATAATCGAATTACAGAGAAAGATATACTATACGAGAGAATAGTTTTTATCTACATGCATAACAACTATTAGTCAAACAAATAATGTCTTCTAATGATATGTGAAGAATCACTCTACAATTTTTACCATCTCATCATACTATCTTCTTATAATTTTTGCCCCTGTGCTAGAGTACTACCTGGTTAAACCCAGATGTGGAAAAACACAGTGGGTCATTATTTTTCATCCACAAATTCAATTACTGATAAACTGAAACATTTATATTACTAAACCAGCTAAATCTTCTGTCATATAATATAAGCATAACATTCATTCATTCACATTTATTTAAAACCAAAATAGTTAAGTGACAGAACCTGTTGAAACTGTGGACAATAACAGCAATGGGAGGCCGTTCCTCCCTACCAACTCCTGGAGAGCGCTCAAAGAGTGACTCCTCAGGACCCCCGAGCTTGCTCTGGTCTCCCTGACTGGAACTAGGTACAGCAAGTCAAATACCAGTCTTCAAAACTCAGTATCAATTTGAACTTATCAGTAAGCTCTTCCAGCTAACAAGCTGTAATAAACCAAGTTACTGCATCAATCCTCTCAGTACAACTTCCTTACTATTTTTCCCTCTTTCTTCAATGAATTTCCTGAATATCATTCACCTGAATGAATTCTCTCTGGAAAATATTTGAGCAGTCTCAGCTCTCTTCATTGAGTACTTTTAAAAGATTGCCTAGGTCTTTTTGGGTTAGTTGTCATTTAATGAGCCACCTGCTCTGATCCCACTTTCATGGGGGATCATGACCCCAATTATAAGGAAGTTGCCACCTGCAACTTAGGAAGTGTCTGAGGATGCTGCCACTTGTCTTTTTCCCTCCACCTAGTTCCATCCACCAGTTTGACCAGTAACCTCTAATTAACAGCTCTCCCGTGCTGTTGTCTCCACAATTTATTTATTAATAATAAAATATTCTGAATTTACATTCCATTTATGTTGACTCTGCTGAGTCATCAGTTCCTACTTAGCATTAATTTTAACATAATGTCTCAGGAATATAATAAAAACAATTAACGTTATTTACAAAATTGGGGTATGTGACAAACTTAGCCTTCTCCTACATTCAGGGAGGCTAACTAGAGCACTTCGGGGGTGATCTAAGTGTCATTAATGCCCCATATTGCTAACTGATGGTTACAATCAGTTAAACAGTGGCAGTGAAGGTGCCTTCCTTCATTAAATTGATTATTTATTGATTATTTAATGAACTGGAGTCAATAGAGGCACCTCCAACCACTTCTGATGTTCAGTTACACTTCAGTTAACCTCATCGGGGTTCATTAGAGTCATTGATGCACTACCACTTGATGGTTGGCTTGTCGTGACATGTGTCTGACCTACTTTCAGTTAGACTCAGTCATTTATTGCACTCTGACTTTAGTTAGGGCTCAGTTGAGTCAATTAGGGTTTTGATCAGTGGTTAACTTGAGTGTTGACTGTGGCTTACATTCAGTTAAGCTAGACTCACTCATTCAATTTGAATGACCTCTCTAGGAATTCGAATTGCTTTGTCATTCATGCTTACAGCATGATCATTTTATTGTATTACTCATTCTTTGTGTGAATATACAGAGCGGCTACTCATTTTGTAGCACAATTACACCATTTTCATGCCTTATTGTTATTAATCTTTGATGAGACTTGTGTTTAGTCCCTACATTACCATGATAGATTAATATGGTATCAGAGAACACGGTGGGACGAAGCTTAGATCTCTCAAAAACAATGTTTTTGATAGATCTTGCATGAAAATTAAGCAATAGCTCAAAAATACAGCACTGCACCAGAAGCCAAGGCTTACCACTTAATACCCCAAGTAAGGAACTTGGTTATCAAGCTTGCTTGATTGACTATGCTAGGTGTGATGAAAGCCTAAAATGTGCAGGCTATCTGACCTTACATTGCCCTTTTTGTTGTGATTTTCAGGTTTTTAACAGGTGAAAGCATTCGCTCCAGCAGATTCAGATGGCTTCTTCCGTAGATCTTTTGACTCTGTTCAATTTCCACTCATGGAAAGGAGACATGGAGATCCAGCTATGTTCCAGAGGACTCTATAGGGTCACCATGGACACTGAAGAAGAGCCTAGTTCTACAATAAACAAATCTAGATTCTTGAACAAGAAGGATGAAGCTTTCGGATTCTTGTGCCTCTATGTTTCCCTGGATCTTATTTTCCATCTTTCAAGATTGAATACTCCAAAGGAAATTTGGGACAAATTGGAAACCTCGTATGGAAAGCAGGATGATTTGAGAGTTTACCAACTCAAAAATGAATTGATGTCTCTCGAACCTTCCAATTTCGAGACCTTGAATGACTTTTTCACAAAGTTCAAGCACATTGTCTTACTGTTGAAGCAATCTAAAGTGGAGAAGGAGGATAATCAGCTCATCCTCTCCATACTCTCCAAACTTGGAGCTGATTATTTAGTTTTTGTCTCTACATTCCGTGCAGGGAAGCTCACAACCCCTGGATGGAATATGCCTACACTCAATGGCTTCATTGAGTCCCTAACAAGTGAACATGATAAGCTTGTCCATATGGGGATCATCAAATCCTCCTGTGATCAAGCCCTCCATGTCTCAGGGCCCAAAGTTCTAAAGGGTAAAGGAAAGGAGCAGAAGAACCCAAAAACTAAATCCAAAGCTCCTAAGCCTGAAGTTGAAAACTAGTAGCATGATGAGTCTTCCAGCTCAAAGAAGAACAAAGGGAAAGGGCATCATGGAAAGAAAAAATTCAAGTGTTCACACTGCAGGAAGGGATTTCACCCTGACCATGCCTGCATGAAGAAGAATCTTGATGAAGCTACCTCTCTCCTTGAGAGAAATCACATCAATCTTTTGGAAAGCTTTCGGAGGAGAGATCAGCAAGATCGAGAACCACTACATGAAAAAGTTCATGCCCTCATGGCAAGCACTTCGAATTCCAAAGAACTCTTGATTGATGCTGGAGCTTCGAACCACATGATGGTTGAAAGAGACTCCTTTTCATCCTTGGAGACCAGAAAATCCATCCCTATCCACATGGGAGATGACTCCACCATCATTTTAGAAGGACAAGGTATGGGTTGATCTTGAGAATGGTTATTTTTCAAATGTTTTGTATGTACCGTCTTCGGCATCAAATCTCCTTAGTGTCTATCAAATGACACATATAGGAGTGCCTAAGAGAGTATCTTTCAGCCCGAATTATGTTGAGATAACGGAACTTGCATCCGGGAAACTCATTGCTAAAGGCCTTGCAAACCATCATGCAAAAGCCTATGAGTTCTCCCACTTTGTGGCGGATGCAAAGCCCACCACACTGCTAAATCATGGAAATGAAGTTAGTAGGATATGGCATGAAAGATTTGGCCATATAAATTTCAAATATTTGCAGCAATTATAGAAAAAATCCATGGTTGAAGGCCTCCCGGTCATCAAGGCAACCACTGGAATTTGCAAGGGTTGTGTGGTTGGAAAACACCCTGAGCACAAGTACGATTGGGGGAAGGAAAACCGAGATACATGCATATTGGGGCTGATACATTCTGATATCAGCGGTCCTATGCCTGTTACATACATGAATGGATCAAGGTATCTTCTGACTTTTATTGATTATTTTTCAAGGTACACATGGGTCTTCTTTCTCAAAAAGAAGTCTGAAGTATGTGAAAAAATATTTGAACTGAAGGCCTTGATCGAGAATGCCTCTGGGCTTAAGATCAACATATTGAGATCTGATAATGACGGGGAGTATGTTAGTAATGAGTTTCTGCACATATGCTCCCAAAGTGGTATTCAGGTCCAACATTCAATTCCCTACACTCCCCAGCAGAACGATGTAGCGGAAAGGAAGAATCGGTCTCTCAAGGAGATGACCACCTGTATGTTGGAATCAAAGAAGTTGGCTGCAAATTTGTTGGCTGAAGCCATGCATGTTACAGCATACATTTATAAGTTCCACACTCATCCATGAAAGGGAAGAACCCTTTCAAATCATACTTAGGACACAAGCCAGATGTGTCGAACCTGCGGGTGTTTGGGTCCACTGCATGGGCCCGAATTCCACTTGATAAAAGAAGGGCTTTGCAACTGCAGAGCATATAATTTCTGTTTATTAGGTATCCTGATGAATCAAAAGTTTTCAAGCTGCTAGATATCAAAACAAAATAGATCATCATCAAAAGAAGTTTCAAGTGCGATGAGCCTCTTCAAGAGGTGGAACTAGTGAAGGAGAAAACTGCTGAATTTCCATCCTATTCTACTGAATATTTGGATGTTGAATTTGGGGGTGATGACCCTCATTTGGATCCTCTAATTTCTGATATCATTTTATAGCAAACATAAGATGCTGAATCAGAACTTGAAGTACAAAATCATCTTCCCACATGGGCCCGACAGACACTCTCCTCCGCAGGAGATAACATTGGAAATCCGGATGATCCAAGGAGAACCCGGTCTGATTTCCAAAGAGTAGGTATTGCGCTCTCTTGTCCTGATAATTTGTTGTCTGAAACTTGTTATTTGATGATTAGTTCAGAACCAAAATTCTACAACCATGCTCGGAAGGATCCGAGATGGCAAGTTTCCATGGATGAAGAGATGAATTCTCTTCATAAAAACACTACTTGGAAGCTAGTTTATCTTCCTCCGGGAAGGAAATTGGTTCAATGCAAGTGGGTGTTTCAAACCAAGTTTGTTTCCGATGGAAGAACCTGTAAATAGAAGGCAAGGCTTGTGGCAAAATTTTTCTCTCAAGTCCAAGGTGTGGACTACCATGAGACTTTTGCACCGGTTGCAAAAATGGACTCCATCCGCCTAGTTTTGGCAACTTCAGCATCTAAGCATTGGGAAGTGCATTATAGGGATGTTAATTCAGCCTTTTTGCATGGACATCTTCATGAGGAGATATACATGAAGCATCCTAAGGGCTACATCTCTGATCCATCTTTGTTTTGCAAGCTAAAGAAGTCACTATACGGGTTAAAACAGGCCCCAAGAGAGTGGTATTCCAAGATGGATGCCTTCCTTCTCTCGCAAAACTTCCAAAGCTGTAGATCAAATCCAAATGTGTATATACAGCAGTCTGATGGTCATTTTATTATTATTTTTTTATATGTTGATGACTTACTGATCACATGTAGCACAATTGCTTCCATTTCAGCCATCAAAACTACTCTCCACAATGCTTTTGAAATGAGCGATTTGGGGCTCTTAAAACAATTTTTGGGGCTCGAAATTGAGCAAAATTCTGATGGGATAATGGTCACTCAGTCCAAATACATATCATACTTGTTAGTCAAGTTTAACATGGATGAATGTATTCTTGTACCATTCCCTTTCCTTTCAGGGATCAGCCTTGAAGAAGGAAAAAGCACACCTCCCATGGACTGCACTTTTTATCGACAGTTGATTGGTAGCTTGTTGTACTTGACACATTCTCAGCTTGATATATATTATGTTGTGAATGCTGTATCAAGATACATGCAGCAGCCTCATGATATTAATTGGAAGGTAGCCAAGAGGATCCTCCAGTATAATCAGGGAACCAGGATCTACAACATTCACTATGCTGCAGACTCCGAGCTAGAGCTGGTTGGATACACAGATTCCGATTGGGTGAGTGATTCTATTGATCAGAAGTCTACTTCCGGATATGTATTCATGTTTGGTGGTGGCCCCATTTGCTGGTCTAGCAAAAAGCAAGCTTCCATAGCATTATCTTCAGCAGAGGCTGAGTATCGAGGAGCGGTGAATGTTTGCATCCAAGCAGTTTGGTTGCAAGGAATTCTTTCAGAGTTTGATCTTGGTAGTACTTTGTCCACTGTCCTCTTTTGTGAAAATCAAAGTGCTATTAAGATATCCATAGATCTAGTTACCAGGAAGAGGACCAATCATGTAGAGATCCACATGCACTATATCAGGGAGCTAGTGCATGACAGGACCATCATTGTACAATACTGCTTGACTGATGAGCAAATTGCAGACATCTTCACCAAGAGCTTTTCAGAAAAGAAGTTCACTTACCTCTGTTCACTGTTGGGGGTGAGTCCATCAGGGTGATCAGACTACTTTCAGTGTTCAGCTTGAGGGGGGGGGGGGTTTCCCATTGGGTTTTCCCTCTTTTCCTCACTTAGTTTGTTTTTTAGCATTGTTTTCAGTTTCAGTATTGTACAGGGTGACCTATGGTCTTAGTTTCTGGGGCCCTAGCATTTTTATGCATTTAATTTTTTCTAACTCCTCCTGAGTATAGCTTAAGGGGGGGTGTTGGAGACATTTACCACCTTACACACTCATTTTGGTCAATCTGGCCTAGTTAAACCACTATCCTAAGTATTATTGACTTAATTGACATCAGAGGAGCACTAGATCGCATCATCTAGATCACACCCACGCCTACCTTTAGTTGAGAAGGCTAACTTAGCATTCTCCTACATTCGAGGAGGCTAACTGGAGCATTCTAGGGGTAATCTGAGTGTCATTAATGCCCCATATTGCTAACTGATGGTTACAATCAGTTAAACAGAGCAGTGAAGCGCCTTCCTTTATTAAAGTGATTATTTATTAATTATTTAATGAATTGGAGTCAACAGAGGTGCCTCCAACCACTTATGATGTTTAGTTACACTTTAGTTAACCTAATCGGGGTTCATTGGAGTCATTGATGCGCTACCACTTGATGTTTGGCTTGCTGTGACATGTTTCTGACCTACTTTCAGTTAGAATCGGTCATTTATTGTACTCTAACTTCAGTTAGGGCTCAGTTGAGTCAATTATGGTTTTGATCAGTGGTTAACTTGAGTGTTGAGTGTGGCTTACATTCAGTTAAGCTAGACTCACTCATTCAATTCGAATGACCTCCTTGGGAATTTGAATTGCTTTGTCATTCATGCTTGCAGCATGATCATTGTATTGTATTACTCATTCTTTATGTGAATATACAAAGTGGCTACTCATTTTGTAGCACATTTACACCATTTTCATGCCTTATTGTTATTAATCTTTGATGAGACTTGTGTTTAGTCCCTAGATTACTGTGACATATTAATATCTCCAATTGGTAAAAAGTGAAAATGGTAAGTTTTTTCACTATTCACTAGTTTTTATATGAATTATTTTGGGTTTTTATTATATTTTTTCAAATATTTTAATTATTTTATTAGTAATTACCCTTAATAGTCTTTAAAGCTTTTTTTTGAATCTTTTGGAGGTCTAATATTCATTTCAAAGGTTTTGCACGGGTGAGAATTAAAAAAAATGGTTATGGAAGAGTTTGTTTTTTACTTTTTGTACTTATGCAAAACATAAAAATTCCTTAAGCACTAATTTCGAAATTTTGTTCGTGCTCCTTAAACCTAGTACCAAATTTTCGAGTCAAATTTTGCTTCTTTTCAAACTCGTTAAACTCCTTTATCACGAAAAGAAACCCTAATGGAGTCTTTTTAAGCTCTTTTCGGACTCCTTAAATGTGAAAAGATCGCCAAGCGAACTTGATACGTTCACGCTTGTAAAAGTATTTGAATGTTGCCTAGTCAGTTGTAGATTATCTCTTTTTCGAACTGATTAGACCTATTTACGAAAAAGGAACACTCTAGTTGATCTCAGCTAGAAGAGTTCTCTTGGGCATTATTTTATACTTTTTCGGGCCCTAGGGTCTAAATTATACGAAAAAGGACCTTTTGGAGTCTCCTTCTATCTTTTTTTAGACTCTCTAAACATGAACGATACCAATTTAACTTGCAATGGACTTGTTAAATTAAACATTGAGAGACCCTTTTTGTTGAATGAACCCCTCCTTTCTTAGTTTCATGAAACATATGAGAATGGACTTATCATATGATAAGATGAAACGAGTGTTTGTTACCCTCCTTGAACTCATAAAAATTAAAAGAGGCACTCATCAATCATGATGGGGAAAGTAAGGGAAAGGGAACTATATTTCATTTACAATACTGCCAGTTGTTAGACACTTTTAAACATGGCACTTGTAAGCATTTCATTCAGTCAATTGGGTATTCAGCTTATCTCCAAGTCAATCCATTTTCATGAGTCATGTCACTCCTTTGATTTTTTCATAGAATGCATCGTTGCATTATGTCTTGGTATCTTCCTGGTCAAGTCAATGCTGCCAAGTATTTGGTCGTGTTTCCTTATGTTCAAAAGAGAAATTTTCATGAGATTTTACACCTACATTCAAAAAAACCTTTGTGTCAGTTACTGTTGAGTAAGTCCTATGGTTACATCATACTTATATTCCAAAACTTTGTTCTGAGTTTCATGTCGTCGATGTGGGATTCGTCATGGCCCTCCTTCGAGGAGACTATTGATGTCGACTTCATCTCATCATCTAGGAATTAGTCTTAGAAACAAACGAGTACCTTGAGCTATGTATGCATTAATGACAGATTCTCTCGCTTACGACATAACTTTACATCATTGATCTTTGATCGAAAGATTCATCTGAGTGTTCAACATCAGATCGTCTATTCACACTTAGGATATTGTACTAGGGTACCTTGGGAATCATCAACATTAATGGTGATATCCCTCGCACTTGTTAACAGTTCTCATCATTGACCGGTAATCAAGTGGTTTCTACCACGTTCGACATCAAGACATTGTAATCACATGGATAGAATCGTACATTGTTGAAGACAAGATGAAGACCCTTGGTATTTGTTAAGCACTCATTTTTTTCCCCAGGTTGCGATGGAGTATTTGTATGAGTCCTAGCATGGGTCCAAATTTGTATGGTCATGGATCTACTCAAATTTGTGTCCATTATGACATAGATCTACATTGTATGTCTGGTATCTATGTCCAAGTTTGAATCTTCTTCACATGGATATGTGGTGTATTCTAGTAGCCATGATTATTCATACCTCACATGGATATGTCTTGTATTGATCTGCAGCCATGATGAGGAGTCATTTGCATATGAGTCAAAGTATTTATGCATTGCAGAAAATTTAGGTTGATGAAGATCTTCGATCAGTGAATTCTTGCCTCGAAGCGATAACCTTTTCTTACAAAGATTTCACCTATCCTATTCCTCTATCCTCATGCTTTGTGGGGGGTTCTGTTACACACAATTCTCATCATGACCATGTAATCATAACCAAAACATCAGAATATGCCTTAAATCCTAAAAATGTGAAGTTAGACACTGGTCAGGACTCATGATTTCAAACTTGTGTCCACCGCCTCCTTTTCCCTTAGCAATGTGCATTACCCCTATCAGCAACGCCCCTTTCAAGTTGACAAAAAGTGATGCCATCACCTTATCCCTTTGAGCAATAGGTGGTGCTGCCCTGGTAACGCTCTGTCTCAATAGAAAAAGAGTGGTGCTCGAGTTTTAAAAGGAAAAAGAGAAGATTCATGAAGCTTATCGAAGATCAGCTTCGTGGCACCCTCATCCCTACACTCTTGGACCACCTGGGCTCAAGATCCATCCTTCTAGGATCTCCCTTCGACCTCACCCATGAGAATCACAAACATTTCAACCCTCCTAAGGGCTATAAGTAGTGGCTCACCCCCCATGGGTAAAGGGATGAAAGTTATGCTAGAACGCCAAATTTCTGGCCAAATCTAGCCAAGGATGGTGAGCATTAGGAAGACAAGTTGAATCTTTGGAGGCAAGGCTTTGCTTGAGTGGAGACAATTCAACACTAAGGCATATTGGTTGTAATCTCTCTCTTGTTTTTATTAATGCAATGAAAGTTCCTTTCCCATAATTCCTCTTATGTTCTCATCACTAATTTTATCATCAAATTCCTTAGTCATTGATATGAGATAGTAGATTGTATTTGGTACTTTTGATCTTGTGTGCTTTGTGATGTGTTTTTGTAGGTAAACTGTGGGGATCTAGTACTCTTGAAGGCTGGAGCATTACATTGTGTAACAGGTGAAATTTTCATTCCAAACATCTACCTATCTTAGGGAAAGTACAATTTATTGTTGTAACTCATTTGTTCTAGTTGTGAAGGATTTCAAAATAGGGAAACAACTCTTGTCTGCAGGAGGTGAGTATTTCCAGCAACACTAACCTAACCTAAAAATCGAGTGAGGTCCAAAATATTCACAAAGGTAACTAGCCCAAGGACTTGACATCGTGACCTCTGGCTTACAATTCATAGTACTCAATCACTCAAGCTAACCCATTGGCTTGTATATTCATACTATTATTCTACCAAAACATTGTCCTAATATCATCATTATATCATGGTCATGGTCATGTCAAATCATGAAGATTTTGTAATAGTTAAGTAAAAGTGAGATAAAATCCAAATTTTACTATGCAAGCAAACCTAAATAGAAGAAGATATGATTTCCACATGTCAGGGGGTTCATAATCCTTGGTGGAGTAACTCTCATGGAGGGGATTATTATTCACTAGAACAAAATATAAAGGGGGAGAGAGAGGAGAGACCACAAGGAGGGTACAACCTTGTGCATACTGACATTTTTAGACTGGGGAGACTACCTCGAATATGGCTCGGAGTGTGATATTGAACCTGTGTCCTTGTGATTCCATTGCATCAATTAGGGATGGAATCTACATTGAGATATTATTGATTGCAAGCTTGCCTAAGGTTGGGTGGTGTGTGCCTCTCCCACAATGATTTTGGGAAAGATTTCATTAAAAAGATAAGTGCCCTAGAACTTAAGTGAATTATGTATATTTATAAGTGCAGGCTTGAGCATATAATCAAATCACCACACACACTTGAAGTCAGGATTGTGATTGGCAGATCTTGAGGACCATTCCATGGTATAAGGAAAAATCTAGGATCTTATGCCATAGCATTTTAGTATGGATCTCATGGTCGATGCACTAACTTTAGTTGCACCTTTTCTACTTGGATGTGAATTTGTAAGTACTTATTTTCACAAATTAAATTTCCATTGTATTATACAAAATAAAATAAAAAATTAACATAAATACATTAATTATATTTTTTAAATAAAAAGGAAAATATATAATTTAAAAATTAACATGCATACATACATTAATTCTATTTTTTAAATAATTTAATAATTTAACAAGAATATATTATTTAACAAGTTATCATTCTAAATGATATCCTTTTGCTAAATTCATCTTCACAATGGGCCAAAAAATTCTATATACACCATTAGAGTTTCACTATGATAGGCAGTATGGCATCATTTTCTTTTAGGCTAGGAAAACCTAGGAGCTGGTTGAAATCAAGGGCTTGGAGATTTACCCTTGGATTCTTATTGGCTTGCTTACTAGCTTGCTGGCGGTATAGTAGCAAGGGGAGACTGCCATTTTCGAGACCTACAAACAATGTTTTTATTATATTTTAATGAACCCACTTAACTTATAGGCCTAGACACCGATTGGAGGTCTAGAACCATCTTGACACTTGTGGCATGCATGCAACTAACTTTAGGTCTTTACCATTGTCAACCATAGAGAATTACTACCTGATTTGATACATGGTCTATTGACCAGATAAGAATGACCTCGTCGCCCCTAATATGGGGCCAAAAATTGCAAAGGAGCAGAATCTGAAGCGTACCTTCTAGTCACCCTTTAAGCCGATAATATTCTTTTCTCTATCAAGTTTCAAGAAACATGGCCACTAAATAGGATAAAAATTACATAGTGCCTATGTAATCGTATTTAATTTTAAATGGTGGAAATACACTTACATAAAATACATTATAGAGAAAAACAAAATATTACACAAAACATAATCACAAAATAATCCACAAAACAAAATCACGGCACTTTCCTTTCATGGCCGATGCATATGGCTACATGAAAATATTCATCACCAACCCATTCACCATGAAATTTTTCATTCTTGAAATGAATTTTTTTATAGTGATCATTCATTTTTGTATCCATCCCAAACATTAATCACTAAGTTTCCATATCCAAAGAAACAAAGAACTCTTCCACCATTCATAACATTAACCAGTTTAACAATTATAATTAATATGTTTGTCAACATTTCCAAAGAATTCAAGCACTCAAGTATTGGAAAGTCATGACCCAGTCCTAAGGGATTCCAAATTGTTACAACCCAGTACTAGGGCTTCCAACAATCATGACCCAATCCAAGGATATCAACACAAGTCACAGATAATATCCTAATGGCCTACAAAGTTCACAGCTTAGTCCAAACAATCCATAGAGGTCATGGTTTTGTCCCAACAAAGGTCACAGTTCAATCTAGGCATCCCTTGTTGCTAGGAAAATGGACCTCTTGCTAACAAGAGTTGTTCCTCTAGGCTTGAATGGTTCAGATCTAGAACAAATGAGTGATGATAGAGATGGAAGACTTCCCCTAGAGCTAGTAGATATATGGAATGAGTCCTTTGGCTATTATGTAGTGTGATGTAGTTGTCTCCTATGGTGATGAATCTCCATGGATGTACTTGCACAAGCATATCAAACAAAACAAGAAAGATCAAATGTACCAGAACATAGTCTGCAACTCTATATTAGTGACTAAGGAATCCAATAGTAAAATGAATGATTACAACATAACACATTTTACAGGAAAGGAACCAACTTTGCATTAAAAATGAAGAAGAAATCTTACAACCATTGCCTTAGTGTCGTGTTGCTCCTTCACATGCTATGCCTTATCCTCAAAAGCTCCAAATTGCTCCTTCTATGCTCACTTTAGATTTGGTCAGAATCTCAATGCAGTGGCATAACCTTTCTCTCTCTTAACCATGGGGTATGAGCCAGGTTTTATAGGCCTTGGGAGGATAGGGATGGTTGAGAAAATGGTGGGTGAGGTGGAAGGGATATCCTACTAGGGGGGATATCGAGTCCAGGTGGTCCACGGGAGTAGGGATGAGGGTGCCACGAAGTACTCCTTCAAGAATATTCATGAATATTCTCTTTTTCTCTTTTAAACTCGAGCACCGCTTTTCTTCCATGTAGACAGAGCGTTACCAGGGTGGAACCGCTCTTTGATCAAGATACATAGGCAGTGGCACCACTTATTTTCAAGAGACAATGGGTGTTACTGAAGAGGGTAACACATTTTGCATTAAGGGAAAAGGCGATGCTGGACTCAAATATGGAAAATAGGAGTTTGGGCCACTGTCCAACTTCACAATTTGGGATTTGAGGGCAAATTCTAATGTTTTAGGCCTCAACACGAGATGGTGATGAGATTTGTCTGTAACAGCTCTAGCAATCTAAGAGGAGGTTACGACTTGCTCATAAACAATAGTAACAATAAATTCTAGGTAGAGACCTATTGGTACCAAGATACGCCTCATCAAAAAAAAAATATTCCGACTCAAAAAAAAATTTGATTCTGACAACGCATACCTAAAGAAGGACCATGATATTCATCAAGCTTACCTCATCTTCCAAAATTCTATCAAATTTTCCAATTCTTCTACTAGTAAATAATGATCCCAATTTTTTCTACCAGAATTCCAACTAGCATTTTTGTCAAAGTAATTCCCCCGAAGTCTGCACTCTTTGCACTATCCTGCATTAAATTTTCTTTTTCTTCCAAATTTTCATCAGATTTGCCAATTTTTCTCCTATTAATGTTTGATCTCATGATTATTAACCCATTTACTTTCTTTTTCTAAAATAATAGTTTTTAATATATATATATTTAAATAATAGTTTTATTGAAAAATAAAATTATTATTTAATGATTATTATAATAAAACTATTATTTTATACCTATATCTTTCCCTTTACCCATGATTATGTCTTATAATCTTGTAGATTCAAAAGGAAAAAAGTTTGTTTATTATAATTATAAATTGTTGTGCCTTTTATACATTTCTACGTTAATGTCATGCCCATCCTATATTGAGTCAAATCTAATGGTTAAGGCCAATTCATGGCACTTGATGGTTGTTATATTTTGCTACAAAAATAATGAGTAACTTGGGATCTAAACCCCAAGTCTCTTGATCATCACCCAATCGTAAGCCTTATACACTTGTCCAACCTTCAAGTTAATCACTCGTAAGAGCACTAATGGAGATCCCATGAGGAAGGAATATTTGTGCATGATGCATCAAAACATGATGAAGACCAACACCGCAGTAAATACCAGAGAGAATGTCTTCACCATAGTATTGGAAAGAACTGGTAAAACATTAATTGATTACCCAACTCTGTTAATAAATACAGGTGTTGATGAAACATATACATGCCAATATTTCAATGTGTTTAAGTACACTGACATGTTCCCATAAGATATGGTAAATCATTATGAGTTGGAAGGCAGAATATCAGCGCATTATTTCTAGATTAGTGCCAGAGTATTCAGAGAGGGAGCAGAATCAAATTAGCAGATCGAGGATTATTTTAAATATTCAATGAGCATTTCGAGGCATGAAGTAACAATGCACAGGTGGCAGATCATTTGCTAAAATTAAATAATTGATACCATATTTCCAGGAAATTTAACTTGCAAAGAAAAGCATCTTGCAACATAAGATCATTAGTCAATGGATTTATTCCACAGTCGAAGGCATTTTAACTTCAGCATCCCCGATTTTCTGGCAACCATAAATCATTGGCGAAAGGATCATTTCCAGCACTTCAAAATATGAATACAATGAATGTACATGTGGTAGGGCACTGATAGCAGCAGAAGACTAGAAATCAAGACTTACCTCCATATTTTCAGGATTCCCAGGATTAGATTAACTTCCTCAAGCATTCAGCTCCAGGTTGCAAAGCAGGATTTGAGAATTCGGTTCAAGTATTCAGCTCCAGGTTGCAAAGCAGGATTTGAGAATTCGGTTCAAGTTTTAAAATTATATATGTTACAACAGAGAACAACAATTGTTCAAATTCAATTCAATTATTTCCGGATCTCCAGGTCTATGATAGATTCCAGGTCTATGATAGATTGAAGATTTTTTGGGTCAAAGATTACATCAAGTTTCCAGCTAAAGAGGCAGAGTTCGATTTCTATTACATCTTACTGTCTATATGATGAACAGAAAAGCAATTGCAGAAAGGGGAGGGGTTCCAGCCGAGAGAGTTGAGGATGTATTGGAAGTCATACTATGCATTTTGTATATCTTAATATGAAATGACGGCTTGAAATGATTATGATGATTATGATCATGAGCCTATTTTGCTTTTATACATGAATTGCATCTAGTTATGATTTTATCTTGTGTATGGTCTTGATAATCCATTACAAGATTCTTATAATGATGTGCAATTACCTTCAAATGCCCTGTTGCAGAACCAGATTCATTCTTTATAAATTCATGCTCGTAGTCTTTCCTATTATTATATTTTACAATGATACATTTCTTGTTGTTTGATCTTTAAATCTAGCCTGATCTTTGTACTGTTATACCTCCATCACTCTATCAACTCACTTACCCATTAAACCAATTTTAAAGATTCACTAGCCATGCTTCTTCTGCAGTCAAGGATCATCTTTTAGTGATAACAAGACCCAATAAAAAACATACTTTAGCAGCAACAAGAAATTTAAACATCAAGCCAATGAGCAACATGAAACCCTAGATGTTAATCGAAGGAGCAACAACAAGCCCTAGAAGTCAGCAACAATAATCCCTAAGATAGTCAATGAATTAAATCTCCAATTTTCTCTTGTCAAGACACACGCAATGAAAGCTTACTATTTGAATTTATAATCTTGACAATTCTTCTAGAAGGCTCATCCTTCTTTCCCTAAATGTTAGGAGAGTTACCAAAATAAAACTTAAACTATTATGTTGACTTAGGATAGGGTACCAAAGGTCAATATTTCATATAAGATCAAAATATAACGTTAATTCATCATAACAAAAGGGTCAAGGCACCACTCTGAAGAGGGGGCACTAGTACTAGGACCAACAAGGTGTTCACACAAGACCACAAGTCAACAAGAGGGGTCACAACAAAGTGGGAAGATAACCCTTACACCCACAAGACCAAGGTGTACCATCAAGGTGGAGAAACAACCCTTTTTACCCACAAGACCAAGGTGCCGAACTTTTATCTTCTCTCTCAAGGTATATGGTCCATAAGTGTTACATACAACAACTTGAAGTTTTTATCATCACCATATAAGGAATCATTGTATCATCACCATATAATGTTAGTCATCAATACTATTTATTTATTATATGTCTATCCTAAAACTTTTATAGTACCTTCTAACTTACAAAAATTTGTTTGTTTCCCTCTATTTCCCTTCTAATAGTCCTACTAGACTACATTCATAATGGGGAAATACCAACCTAATGAAAATTCATATTAGTCCCCGAACGTTTCCTCCCTCTCATCAATATTTTTTTGACCTTATTGGTTTGGATCTACTGTACTTCCAACACAGATCTTCTATGATTCTTGCGAATTTATCAGGCTTAAATTTCTTTCAATGTATGCATATTTAGCATGATTTTGTTCTTCGGGGAGCCTTGATTGGTGCATGTAGGATCCACCTAAATTTGAAGATGAACGTGCAACAAAACATCTTCTTGAGTTGGAACCAAAAAATGTAGGAAGCTATGTTTGATGTCAAATATTTATGCAGTGACAATATTGTGGGATGTTGTAGCAAATATGAGACAAATGGTGAAAAACAAGGGAATTCAAAAAGTTCCATATTCTAGTTGGATTCAAGTAAATAAAAAATTACATGCATTCCTTGGGGAAGACATATCACATTCTAAAACATAGCAGATCTATGACATGCTTGAGGGTTTGTCTAGGAAGATGGAGGAGGCAGGTTATATGCAAGATATCAACTCTATACCGCACAATTTTAATGTAGAAGAAAAGAAACCCATGGTTTTCCACGCATTCCTTTAAGGTTTTCCACCAAAGCATTTTTCAATTGCACTTTTGGTGAGGGTTGCTAAAGGCATGTTTCCAAGGCTCTCTTTGGTGACATTTCTACTGATGATCCTTTGATGACCCTCTCTAATATTCTTTCTGGTAACTTTTGGAAATTGTTAAAAAATGTTTGTTACCGTTGATAATTCTAATGATTTTTTAATGATGCTATGTTACCATTACTATAGTTTTTTATAAAAGATAATGATTTAAGACCACTGCTAGAACTCAAATTAATGGTTCCAAATGCTACTTTTACACAAAATAATCCTTATACTATATTAGGTTATATGTGGTAGCTCAAGGCCCTACACATTTTTCATGAGACTAGAAATCAATAGCTATAACCTAATTCCCTAGTTTTTTTTCATGGACCATGGTTAGGGCATTATCATGCCTTTTATATCATGCACTAAATTTTAAAAGTGTTCTATATATGTTTAATAGGAAAAATATACCTTCATAGGGGATATATAGTGTTGTCGGGCCTTACACATGGTTCATAAACCCTTAAAGAAAAAATTAGGGTCTAATCCCTAATTCTTGACTCCAAACCATGGTTTAGATCAAGCCAATTCCCATCCATAAATATACATTAATCCTTATACTTGTGCTTCTCTATATTTCTTAATTTTTTATGTTAACATTTCCACAATAGTGGAATCATGCCATTAAAGGCCTTTGGTGAAGTTCTTGTTTACTTGAGCTTGATTGGGCCTCAACTAATATTTGAGTGAAGACTCTTCTCCTTCAATGCATCATTCAATTAAAACAAGTAATACCTAATTAGCACATTATCCTTGCGGTGTTTGGTTCCCAACCCTTCTAGTTTGAGACTGTGTATGTTTATCCTTGTTTTAATTTTGCATTACATTCAAATTTTCAAGATCTTTTAATATCCAAATTGCAAATTGAAATTACCCTTTCAAGATCTTTTAAAATCTATTTTGTGTTCAAGTTTTTGTCATAGTTTCCAAATCTATGAAAAAGAATTGTATTCTGATCCCCAGTAGCAAGCCAACTAGATTTACTTTTAATCTTCTAGTCAATTTCTTTCTTAAGAAGCAGTTTGGATCTCCTCCCCTCAAGACCTTGAATTCTTGCTACTTCAACCTCTAAGGGATGGATAGATGCATATAGGCCATAAAACCCAAAGTTGATTATGCATTAAAGGGAAATTCCTCATGGAGGGGATTATTATTCATTAGAACAAAACTTAAAGGGGGGAATAGAGGAGACACCAAAAGGAGGGTACAACCTTGTGAAGATTGTCATTTTTAGACTATGGAGACTACCACAAATATTTCCTGGGGTGTGAACTTGAATCCCTGTCCTTGTGATGTGATAGCCCCAACTTAGGGGTGGCAAATTCATTGGCAGAATAATTATCGTAATCTTTCCTAAGGTTGGGTTGTGTGTGCCTCTCTTTCAACAATTATTTCGACGGTCTCATTCAAAAGATAACTGCCCTAGAACTTATTTGAATTATGTATATGATTTGTTTGTGAAATTATTGTGTTTATGCATATGAATAACCATGTAATCTTAGGATTAGCATTTATAATATGTCTCTCTTTGAATCTCTACCATAAATGTTTTCTGATGCAATGAGTGTACAGGGTAATGAAATGACCATTGGTGTTAGCAATACCACTGAGCGCCTCCGATGACTACAATGGAAATGGTAAATTGGACAGGAGCACCCAAAGATGACCCTTCAGAACCCTAGAAGTTTCAAGGTCAAAACCCACCTGTTGTCCGCCGATTGCACACCAGCAACAGAAATCTTTCGAAAGTTGTCTCCTCACTTGAGAAAGTGGGAGAGGTGTGACCTTGGGGGCAAGCACAGAGCCAGGTACTGTCACCTACTCCTAGCTCCTCCGTTTAGGCTAACTCCTAACGAAGCCAAGGGGGGTAGTCCCTACAAAAGAGTTTCTATGGCTCTTAAGTTGTTAAAGTGTTTTGATTAGTTGCGGATGTGGATGGGTGTTGCTTAGGAGTTATTATGATTTGAAGTGTTTGTTTATTATGAATATGACACTAAATCAAAAGCAATCCACGTTGCTAACAAGAGATTATACAGATAAGCGAAAGATTCCAGAATTTACTTAAGCATTCAGATATAATCAGCAAACATAAACCATAGACAGTTGATCAAGATAGAAGATTACTCAATTATAACGAAGGACCAATGCCTTATGGAGTCAAATAAATGCGTGAAATAAAGTCTAGGAATTAAGCTAGTGAATATTAGGTTTTGCAAGTGCTCTTGGTAGATTTTAAGAATTTTAAAGAATGCTCTTGATTAGGGTGTCAGCGAAGGTTTGTCAAAGCCGGGAGACTCTTCTAAGTTTCCTCCATTTAAGACATGTCGGGCCCGCCCAGTATCCCAGGCTGATATTGTCAAGTGACCAGCTAGCCGAGAATCTAAGACAGCGGGAGGTTCCGGCGCCTCTACTAAGAAGTACTTTGGAAGAATCCCTACAACGCCGGTGCGTTGGTTACGGGGTGTTAAGTATTATTAGGTTACTCTTACAGGGTTTAAAGATCCAGTGCCGTTTCTGGGTACTCCGATCTAAGATCGGTCAGAGCATACTCCGGCAAGGAGGGAAGGAGTTAATTAATTAAAGGGGTGTGTGTTGCAAGTTTTATTAAATTAATTAATTAGGACTCTCCGAGAGAGAGCGCTCTTGACCTCGTCTTATGACAGTGGTTCAAGAGACTTATCTAATCTAAGATGCCTAATGCAGGGATATGCAGTTCTATGAATGCTCTCCGATAGAGAGTGCTCTTGACTTGTGTTACTGCAAGTTCAAGAGTCTTACTTAATTTTTTAAACTTGAAAAAGACATAGAACATAAAAAATCTAACTACCCAATAGTCTCTTTCAGGCTTTTTAGGGCCCTAATCGGGAAAGCAAGGGGGTAAGTATACAGTAAGAGCTTATTCAATATTTAATCAAACAGTCAAATCAATACTTTTACTTCATTTTCAAAACATAAATAATTAATCAAAACATGAACTACTTGATTATGATTATGCAACTTATCCTACCCTATCCTATCATTAGCAATTTAAACAAAAAATGAAAAGCATGACAATGAGACGATACAGGCTTCCCCCAAATGGGGGAAGAAGGGTGTGGGAGCCGTAATCCCACTCGCTTTTTTATTAATTTTTACAATTTTGATGGCTTTTATTTTTTGCCTTTGCCTTGGAAGAACATGGAGAGAAAGGGATCGAGAGAAGAGGGAAGATTTGTCTTTTTTGTTCTTGCTTGCTTAAGGCCCTTTGGGCTTTTCTCGATTCTTCCTGCAAATAAGAGCTTTAAACAATTCAAACGTTATATGTTACTTAAAAATTTAAAGACAAACTACAAACTAAATTCTCAAAAAGGAGGGTAAAAACCAGCGGTGAAAGAAAGGGAAAGAGAGAGGAGAAAAACCAAGAAAAGAGAGAGAGAAAAGGTGAAAAAGAGGGCTGTCCTAAATGTGAAAAGGAGGGCTGTCCAAAGGCAAAAAGAGGGCTGTAAAACAGTGAAAAAAAGGGCAGCGAACAGTCAAAAGAGGGCTGTCCACAAGGAGGAAAAAGAAGGCTGTCCAAAGCATGAAAAAAGGGGTGAAAACTAGGTAAAACGAGGGCTGTCCTAAATGTGAAAAGGAGGGCTGTCTAAAGGCAAAAAGAGGGCTGTAAAACAGTTAAAAAAAGGGCAGGGAACAGTCAAAAGAGGGTTGTCCACAAGGAGGAAAAAGAGGGCAGCGAAAAGGAAGGAGGAAAGGCGAGCCAAACAAGGCAAAGAAAGGGAAGCCAAAGGATG